>CAUYSK010053211.1:0-17199 GCA_963575035.1 Avahi laniger
GAGGCCACAGTTTAGGAATGTGAGAATCACATGTGAAAAGAACGACCATAGCAATGGGAGCCAAGTGTGGCCAGAAAGAAGGAAGATGCCAGGGGCCATGACAGGTGCTATCCAATATGTTATCTTATGTAACTCTCACAGCAGGCCTGGGAGGGAGGTTTTAACACCTCCACTTGCACTTTATAGATTAGAAAGCATCTGCACAGAGATTTTAAATACAGTAACATATCCTAATGGCAGAGCACAACATGCAATGACTTGCTTACCTGTGGAGTAAAGAGAAGTTTTCACTGAGGACATGGCACTTGGCATCAACCTAGAATTGGGATAAGTTTTAAATAAGTGGCTGAGACAGAGGAAGTGTTCAGCATTAAAAGATGTAAGCACTCTCTAATTCTCAGGACTTAGAACATCTCAAGGGCTCAACTGAGCACTCATTTCTTGGCTCCCATCACATAGGGTCTGTCCTCCCAGGCTTCCACCTCTCTGTGGTTAAGGTGAGGACCAGGGGTATAACTTGCTGCCTTGCAATTTCTGGCCCAAAGAACACACTTCTTCTTAAGGGGCTTTAGAAATGATAATGATTGACAAATTGACTGAGTTCATATTTCAGGTAAAGTTCTATTCTCAGATTCAGGGAGGGAATTGAGACTAATACTGCAAACGTACAATCAGCGTAACATTGACACAGTAAGTAACTGGGGCTATTTTCGTCTCAGAAAAAACATTATGTGAACAGACGCCCAAATAGAATGGTGTGTTTGGAGGACAGCAACTAGCTCAGCGCACTCGGAGTCCAGGGTGGTGTGGAAGAAAGTGAGATGCAAAGTTGTAGTTACATCATAAAGGATCCTAAAGGTAATGCTAAAACACTTTGGTGTTGTCTTTTTCTCACTGGGAAGTCATCTAAATGACTTTAGCAGATGAATGACAGTCGGATTTGTTTCCTAGAGATTCCTTATCCCTCCCAGGAGCATTTATATTTCACTTGTTAACCCAAATGATTTTTTAATTGCTGTAATTCCAAGGAGTCCATAGTCAAGTGCTCATCGTCTTCATTACTTCCCGGTGTGCTGGGGGAATGGCAGAGCAGCAGTGTCTCGGGAAACACATTGGGTAGAAATCTACTTTGTCCGCCCAGGTTCAGATGTACTTTGCATGAGGACAGTACACCTGCGAGGTGGCACAGACAAAGACAATGGGAACTAACATTTATTGTGAAACACATTGCATCAACTTTTCTACCTGATTCATTTATTAATTAACCCATTCAGTGCCTAGTTATTGAATGTTGAGCACTTTGCAACTGGTCTAAATTAGAATAGCAAGAGAGTGAGTTTCAAGAAAAAACAGGATGAAAAAAAGAGAAAATTAATCAAAAGTTAGAATATTTTAAGGATGTGGTAAAACACACACACACACACAGACTGACCAAGACAACCTCCACTGACTAAACTTTAAATAGGTTTTTTTCTGATTTCAGGTCCCTGAGCTTCCTTTTCTTAGAGCATTTATTTTAGAGACCTTGCAACTGTAAATTCTTTCTCTGACCTGTTGAAATGTAAATCTTCTCCTGGCCTCTTGCCAGCTTTCCAATCCAGGAGTATCTTTCTCGAAAATCTGAGAGCCATCTCTTCCAACTGTAATCATTGCAGAAGATAGCGTCCCTATCTCCACTTCTGTAGGAGGTGGGAGCCTAACTTTGATAAGCAATGATTAGCAAACAAAGACGGCCTAATTGCATAGACCAACCTCCTCTTAGCGTCCTCCTCCAGTACTTTTCCATTAGCCCACCCCAGGACTTAAAAACCCATCTGCCTTTTGTTTCCACTGACTTGAGTTCAGTCTCTACCCCTCATTGCAATAGTCTTGAATAAGGTCTTCCTTGCCTGTTCAACTCTGTCCAGTGCAATTTTTCTCTGATAACACACAAACAGACACACAACAAGGCAATCAGAAATTTCAGGTAAAACAATCATTACATAAATCTTACAATAAGACATACTCCATCTGAGAAATTAAAATGCAGCGTGCTTAGGTTCTTGATGAAGTATAAGAATGAGACTCCTTTGTATAATCTTCTTAGGATGGCACAGATATTGTGAGGTTTGAAGGCAGGTGGACTACTGTTTACTTCAGGTGACTAAAAGTGAAAGATAATAAATGGCATTTTCATTCTTATGGTTGAGGAAACATTCTTTATTTCAGAAACAAGGCTTGCTATTTATTATCTTTCACTTTTAGTCACCTATGGATAAAGCATGGGATACTTAATTATAGTCACAGAACAAAATGTAAATGTTGTTAACCTTGATAATGTGGATGTGGGAAAAAGGAAGGAGACAGAAAGGAAAACTGTTTAAGGACAAGAGTGTGAATATAGCTGACGAAAAAATTCATGTCTATGTACTTTAATAAAAATATATGAAGGTAACCAGAAAAGAGTCCAAAAAGTGCTCCAATTATATTGGGCTACATTGGGAGGCAGGGGGAGAATGAAGAATTTTAAGCATATTAAATACTTACAGTTACAAGAGTAACAGATAACTTTTAAAATTGATAAATCAATAAATAATATAAAATTATGATATTTAAAATATAAATATGGTACTTGAAAATGAAAAAAAGAACCCAAACCAGAAATATTTAAAAGTTGTTGCCTCTGAAATAGAGTTTTGAGGATAGAGAATAGTGTGGTAGGAAACTGGGTTTTATTGTAAACATTTTTATAGTATTTATTAATTTTTTAAACCATACTAGTTATTATTTTGCTAAAATAAATCATTATTTTTGGTAGTCCTTCTTCAAAATTTCTCTTTAGCTGCCATACACTGGGGTCTTTTCTGTCTTCAAATTTTTGTCCCAATAGGGAAAGCCTCCGGACCCTATGAGCAAACTCCTCTCTAGGAGTCATTACATCTCTCTCCTATTCTTATTCAGTGAGTTTATTCTTTTCTTTTCTTCCCCAGACCTGCCTGGTGTTGAGCAAACAAAGGAACCTCTAGGTACCAGGATCTGTTCTCAGAAGGCAGCAGGGTATTACAAATAGCAAAAAGCAACAACACATGCCAGAACTAAAATTTCCTACAACAATATATATTTTTTTCTGTTGCTACTTGAACATCTCATTCTTGCCATAGTCCTTGGAATATTTGAAGAAGGTTTGTGGGCTGCTTCTTTCACCTCAACTTTTTAAACTGGTTCCTCTTTTCTTTAAATTGTCCCCAGGTTTTTCAAGTCTTTGTCATACACCTCTTTTATCTCTTTGTCGTATGACAGAAGCTTCTCTACCCTTTGGACAAGCCTGTTTCTGAATGGCCCGTTTCATGGTGGCTCCCAGGACAGAACAGGATGCCCCAATGTGCTCTTCCTATTACCCAGGACTAGACAGGGGAGGACAGCCCAGCCCTTTTCTTGGATTCAGATATGTTTGTTTACTTTGTATTATAATATTAATTAATTGAAAAATGTCCATTTTTAGGTAGCTGAAGTGGTTGCATCTACTCATCCCAGTTGCCTGATAAATGCTTATTGAAATGGTGAGTCTTGTGTGCTCATTATTTCTTAATTCTTATTATATGTTAATTTTGAGGGCTCAAAGCATTTGTTGATGTGAAAAAAAATGTTCTTAGAAGGAGAATCAATGAAAGAGACAACTGTACAAGATGATGTCACTTTTTAACTTTTTTCTTGTTTTACGTTATTGGCTAATAATATTTGCATCTTCATTCATTTCCTAGATCCTAGTGCACTCATCTGATCCACTCCGTTTGGGGCTCGTTCTTGGCTGGAAATGGAGAGGCTGGCAGGGGACGGGTGCTAAGGCAGCAGGGGAGTAGAGGGAAGCGGGACTCACTCTGAGCAGGTAAAGGCAGCTGGGGATGACTCTTGGTTGTTGATTTCCAATATTTAAAAGGATGGCAAAAGATTTAGAAGGAAAGAAGTATGTAAAAGTCCATGGTCTAAAAGCTGAATAATTTGTTAAGAAGAGAAAAAGAAAATATTGAATTAAAATAAGCCAAATATTGAGTGAATTTCTGAAAAAAAGAGGAAGAAATTGCGGGCTTATTAAAAACCAGGGAAGCGGATTCTATACCACAGACCCTAAAGGTAAAATTACTTTAAAGCTCATTTGTGCCAACGTCCAGCTTGTAGCATCAGGCATGGTACATTATAGTTAATAAGTAATTAACATATGACCAAATGAATTTGTGAATTGGGAAATTAAAGGACCTAAGCTCCATAGCCTTGATAATACCTTTCAACTTTAACGTCTTATAAATCTAAAGTCTCCAAGCCCTCATCCTTGTTCTTACATCTTTTGAACCGTCTGTTGGTCTGTGCCGTCCTTTCTAAGTCAGCCACATGCATGGCAGCTGTCACACAGAAGCCTGCGGCAAAAATTAAATCCTGCTCCAGGCAGTTCCTAAATTATCTCGCACTTCTCCTTCACCACTTTTTACTTTTGACCGTTTTCCTCTTAGATCTCCAGTTCTATACCCCCAGATTCAATCGCTGTTTTTATCCTGGGTGGTGATGGCTGTGCATCTGTCCTCTCACTTTGCCCTGACTTGGCTTCCCACGGGGTCTCAACTCTGTGCTCTTCCGAGTTTAGGGGGTTGCCAATGTTGTCCTACCCTTGCTCTGCCACCATGTGAGGAGGAGGATGGAGCCGCATTTCTTCAGTACTAACCCTCTTTATCACAGTTTCGCTTCCTTTCTAGCTTTGGAAAGAGTTGCTGCTCCTGCTGTTTTCATTCCCTCCCCCTCCCATTCTCTCTTATACCCACTGGAGTCTGGCCTCTGCCTTCATCACTGCACTTCGCTTTTCTTACCAAGATGACCAGTGACAAATCACACTGGTAGTACCTTCAAAGTGGGTGTCTAAAGCCGTGACTCGTATGACTATGTGCAGAATTGAACATTCACTTCACAGAAACACTTTTCTCCTGTTTTTCTTCCTGTTTCTCTGATCCTTTTGCCTTATCATTGTTAGGATCTGTTTCCTTTACTAGTTCCTGGGATTCTTTCTGGGATCTCTTCTAGATCTACAAACTAGAGCTAGAAGACCATCTTCATCCATCAAGACGATCACTGTCAGCTGCCACCCAGCTGCCCAAACCTCTTTCTGGAGTCCTCGATCTGAAAAGCTTATGCATTCTACTGAGCCTCCCACATATTGTGAAATGAGTCTTATGTTTTCTAAAGTATGTCACATTAAATCATTGTCATCTATATTAAAATAGCCCAGTGTATATATTTCCAGGAATTGTATATATTTCTGACTATTAATAAAAAACCTTTAGAGTTCTAATCTTAGCATTTTACAAGTATAAAAATTACTGAGCCATATATGCAAATAATATTAGCTAACATACTTAAGCATTTACTATGTGCCAGGAATTAAGTCCTCTAATGTATGAAATCATTATATCTTTAGAATCACTCTATAAAATAGTACTATGATTATTTGCATTTTACAAATGAGGAATCTTTAGGGACAGAGAATTGCAGCAACTTTTCGAAGGTCACGCAGGAAGAAAGTGGGATAGAACTTGAATCTGTGCCCTGAATCAGGGCCCAGGCTCTAGATCATCTTGTCGTACTGCCTCTCAAGAAAAACTCTCAGAAACTGCAGGAAATTGCTAATGAAACATTTAAAAGACATTAGAAAAGAGATCAAATAGATGATTAGATTAAATGACTCTCTTTGAAGATGAAGATAGAAAGGAACTCTGAAAACAGAAAATAATTGAAAATATCAGGAAAATCCAGTATAAAGTAGAAAGCCCAAATGCTGTGACCAACGTGAAACATCTCATGTGGAAATTTGGGTTACGATTAAAGCACTGCCATCAATATGCTGCTTTCTCAGGAGATTGCTAATTGCGTTTATAATGGAATATATGTCACACACACACACACACACACACATGTAACTAAAAGACATTAGTGATTTAAAAAACCCAATAAGATGTTAGTAAGATTTTTAGTAAAAGTTTAGTCAGTAGTATATTGAATACAACTAGATTTTTTTTTTCATTAATCACTATAGAATTTTATTTTTTTCTGTTGTGAATTGTCCCTAGCACATTAAGTACATTGGCAATGCCTGGAAAGCTCTATCATATAAAATAAATAATAAACTATTGAAAGAAGAAACTACAAATACTTCTTATTGTATTGGGAAGAGAACTTGAGATGGATTAAAGAGACTGGCCTGCGACACGGTGAATGACCACACTGCGTTGCTCAAACCTGGAAGTCCCATGTCTCGAGAAACTTCTCGGTCCCAGGCAAACCAGAATGGTTGGTCACATCTAGGTCCAACTCCATGAATTACAAACTTTGTATTACAAAACTTCAGGCCAATCCCTAAGCCTTTCTAATACCAGAAATCTCCTTCTCTAAGAAATGAGTTGTCCCGCTACCTAGTGGGGCTATGTGGGCAGAGGAACCACTGAGTCAATGCAGGCGCCTGTGCCACTGGGACCTGGGACATGGGGGGCACTGCCTGTGGTTCTGCTCTGTGTGGAGCACCCCACTTTCCCGTAACATACATTACACTTAGGATTGGTTATGTAATTCCTGTGTTTCTCATTTTTACTCTCCTCTATAGCTAAAGTTGGCACCTGATATAGAATTTGTGATTAACAGACATGTGTTGGATCAACAAATAGATCAGGGACAAGAGGCCTTGGAATAGAAGAGTGGTTGCAGTGTACACAAATGTCTCTACCTCCACCACCCCCTCTATAGCATCTTTCTATATCACTCCTCACTCCATGAAAATGCTTTCTTAGCTGGCTCCTCACTCACCATGGGGAAGAGGTGAAAGGCTCTTTGGAGATCGCAGGGTGAGATAACAGACAAGGGGGCTGTGGGTGGGAGTTAGCATTAGTACAGACCATCATAGACTTTGCATGGAATATATTTATACTAGTTCTGCTACTTCTTCTGAGGAAGAAATGTAATAACAGCACATATTTTTTAGAGACTTTGAAAACTATTGGATGATATTACTTTGTAGAGATGAGGGTGTCATTGTAAATATTTACCTTTTTCATGCCTCCTTTTCCTTATTTGGCAAGACCATCTGAATATTTTAGTCAACAAGAGAGGGGGTACTGGGAGAAACTGATTGATTTCAGGAAAGAAAGAAATGGCTTATTTTAAGTGACCATTAAAGCTAGAATTTGAATAATGTGTTTTAAAATTATAGGCTTGAAGCTACACACTAATATGTAAAGAGAATGATAGCAGTAATTTTCACAGCGGTCTTGTGAACGAACCAATGAAATCAATGCAGCACAAAAATTTCGTGACCTGCTCACCCCAGTTAAAATGGCTTGTATCGAAAATACAGGCAATAACAGATGTTGGCGAGGATGTGGAGAAAGGGGAACGCTCATATGCTGTTGGTGGGAATATAAATTAGTACAGCCACTATGGAGAACAGTATGGAGGTTCCACAAAAAGGTAAAAACAGAACTACCATATGATCCAGCAATTCCACTACTGGGTATATATCCAAAAAAAAAGGAAATCAATTTATCACAGAGATACCTGCACTGTACCACTATACGCAATAGCCAACATATGAAATCAACCTAAGTACACATCAATGGATGAATGGATAAAGGAAATGTGGTATCTATACACAACGTAATACTTATTCAGCCATAAAAAGAATAAAATCCTGTCGCTTGCAACAAGATGGATGGAAAAGGAGGCCATTGTGTTAAGTAAAATAAACCAAGCACAGAAAGACAGATATCTCATGTTGTCTCTCACATGTGGGAGCTAAAAAAGTGGATCTCATGAAGATATAGAGTAGATTCCCAGAGGCCAAGGAAGGGAAGGGAGATGGGGTGACGAAGGTAAAAATGAATATAAATGTATTTATTTACACTGACTTGTACACTTAAAAATGGTAAAGATGGTAAATTATTTATATACATTATACCTCAATAAAAATAAATTTAAAAATATTGAGCAATCAGAATATATTGCTTATATTTATATTTGAAAACTGGGTATAATATAAATGTCTCTACTGAGAGAGTGTGAGTAGTATTTATTTATCTTTTTTTAAATTTCAAAGTATTAGGGGGGTACAGATATTTGTGGTACATGGATTGGTTTTGTAATGCTTGAGTCACGGCTATAAGTGTGCTCATCACCCAAATATTGTTTATTGTACCCTTAGGTAGGCTTTTGCCCCTGAATTCCTCCCCTGCTCTCTCCTTGATTTCCACTAAATTTTACATTCTTCTAGGCATATGTGTGTTTATCAGTTAGTTCCAGATTAATAACAAGTACATGTGGTATTTTTTTTTTCCCCATTCTTGGGATACTTCACATAGGATAATGGTCTCCAGTTCCATGCAAATTGTTGCAAAAGGCATTAATTAATCCTTTTTTATGGGTGAATGGTACTCCATGATATACGCATACAACATTTTTTTAATCCATTCATGAATTGATGGGCACTTGGATTGATTCCACATCTTTGCAATTGTGAATTGTGCTGAAATAAACATTCAAGTGCAGATGTCTTTTTGATAGAATGACTTATTTTCCTTTGGGTAACTATCCAGCAGTGGAATTAATGATTTGAATGATAGGTCTACTATTAGTTCTTTGAGGAACCTCAATACTGTTTTCCATAGAGGTTGTACTAATTTGCAGTTCCACCAACAGTGTATAAGCATTCCTTTTTCTCCCCATTCATGTAAACATCTGTCGGTTTGGGACTTTTTAATAAAAGCCATTATAACAGGGGTAAGGTGTTAGAGGTGTCAAAATCTCATTGAGGTTTTAATTTGCATTTCCCTGATGATTAATGAGGTTGAGCATTTTTTATATGTTTATTGGCCATTTTTCTACCTTCTTTTAAAAAACTTCTGTTCATGTCTCTTGACCACATTTTAATGAAGTTTTTTGTTTTTTTCTTGCTGACTTGCTTGAATTCTTTGTAGATTCTGGATATTAGGCCTTTATCAGATATATAGCTTGCAAATATTTTCTCCCATTCTGCAGGTTGTCTATTTACTTTGTTTAATATTTCCTTAGCTGTGCAGAAACTATTTAGTTTAAGCAAATCCCATTTATTTATTTTCATTGTTGCTGTGATTGCCATTAGGGTCTCAGTCATAAATACTTTGCCTAGGCTGATATTTAGAAGAGTTTTTCCTATATTTTCTTCTAGAATTCTCATCACTTCATGCCTTATATTTAAGTATTTTATTCATCTTGAATTAATTTTTGTGAATGGTGAGAGATATGGGTCCTGTTTCATTCTTCTGCATGTGACTAACTAGTTTTCCCAGCACCATTTATTGTATAGGGCTTCTTTTCTATAGTGTGCATTATTGTCTGCTTTGTCAAAGATAAGTTGGTTGTAGGTAAATGGTTTTATATGTGGGTTCTCTGTTCTTTTCTGTTAGTCTGTCTCTGTTTTTGTACCAATACCATGATGTTTTGGTTACTATGGCCAGGATAGTTTGAAATCTGGTAATGTGATGCCTCTGGATTTATTATTTTTACTTAAGATTTCTTTGGCTACTCAAACTCTTTTCTGGTCCCAAACAAAGTGTAGAATTAATATTTTTAGATCTGTGAAATATGACAGATATGATATTGCTGTGAACTGCTCCCTTTACCATTATATAATAACCTCTTTATCTTTCTTTACCTTTGTTGATTTAAAGTCAATTTTATCGGCTATGCCTGCTCTCTTTTGTTTTCCGTTTGCATGGAATATTTTTTCCCATCCTTTCACTTTGAGTCTGTGTGCATCCTTGTGGTTTAGATGTGTTTCCTGGAGACAGCAGATACTTGGGTTGTGTTTTTTTATCCATTCAGCCAACCTATGTCTTTTGAGTGGAACATTCAGACTTTTTACATTGAGTGGTAGCACTGATATGTGGGATGCTGTTCTGCTCATCATGTTAGGTAGTACCTTTTTTCTTTGTTTTCCCTTTTGTGCTATTGCTTCATAGGAGTTGTGAGCTTTAGCTTTTTTGGGTGATTTTACACTGGTGGGTATCTATTGTTCTGATTAGTGTATAATGCAGTTTTCAATATTTCCTGCAGGGCAGGTCTGCTCATGACAAATTCCCTGAGAGTTTGCTTGTATGGAAAAGACTTTATGTCTTCATCAAATGTGAAATTTCATTTTGTAGGGCAGAGATTCTAGGCTGGCAGTTGTTATGTTTAAGAAGATTGAAGATGGGGCACTACATCTTTCTGGCTTGTAAGGTTTCTGCTGAGAAGTCTGATGGGTTAGCCTGATGGGTTTTCCTTTCTCTGTCAGTTGTTGCTTACATCTAGCTGTTTGTAGAATTTTCTCCTTCATTTTGACTTTGGCCAGGTTGATCACTATGTCTTTGAGATGTTCTGTTTGCTATGAACCTTCCCAGAGTTTGGTGACCATATGTATCTGTATGTCCGAATCTCTGGAGATACCAGGGAAGTTTTCCTTAATGATTCCCTTAAATAGATTTTCCCTGCTTTTAGCTGTTTCTTCTCCCTCAGGGATACCTATAATTTCTATGTTAGTTCACTTCGCATAGTCCCATATTGCTCTAAGTGATTGCTTCACCTTTGTTGTTCTATTTTTCTCTTCTCTGCCTCTCTACACAACTAGGTTAGCTCAAGAGTCTTGTTTTCAAGTTCTGAGGTTCTTTCTTCATCCTGATTTAGTCTATTGCCTATGCTTTTTGCTGTGTTTTGAAGTTGCCTAAATGACCCTTTACTTTCTTTAAGTTCTGTTATGTCTTTTTCTTATGTTATCTAGCTCTTTAGTGACTTTTTCATTAATCTCTTGAATTTTTTTGGCTTCTTTTTGTTGGTTTTCAACTTTCTCTTCAATTTCTTTCATCTTATTTTCCATCCATATTCTGAATTCTATTTCTGTTACTTTAGCAATTTCTTATGGATGGAATCTACTGCTGTATCTGCGTTGTGATCCCTTGGAGGCGTTAAGCTTATTTGTTTTTTATGTTGTCAGGGCTCTTTTGCTGTCTTTTTCTCATCTGGCTCCTCTTCTCTCACCTCTGGGTTAATAGAATTTCAGGGAACTTGTTCTCTTTTCTGGAAACTCTCCTGTTTAGTTAGGGGAGGAGAAGGACCCTAGATGGAGATTTTTTGATCTACTTTGGAATGTCAACCCATCAGGGGATGGGCGGATTCACGGAGAGCTTGTAGAACAGTTGTTCTGTTTTGACTCATCCTCCTGTGTTTGCTTTAGTTTGAGTCAGTGCTGGATGATCTTCAGGTGTGGTGGAGGGTTGTTACACAGCTCATTGTTGGGAGTTTAAGTTGGGGGCTGGATGCAATCCTCTCCACTACGGCTGCTCCGACTCAGGTCACCCAATGGAGGTGACAGTTGCAGCTAGGTGAGTCTATTTAGGCAGTGGTCATGGGTGATTGGGCCATGGTCATTTGCATGAACCGGGTCTAAGAGTAATATCTTCTCAGGGCTGGGGGGGCCTGGGTAAAACATTGGCTCTTGAGGAGGTTCCACCAGCCCGGTGGCAGTAGTGGAGACTCAGGGGTAGTGTCTTGGGGCCTAGCCTGAACTCTGGAATCCTGAGGGTGTTGCAGGCCCAGTTGGGGCCCAGGAGCTACAGGGGCAGAGCCTCAGGCTCAAGCACAGCAAGTGTCAAAGCTGAATCTTAGGATTATTCAGGCAGAACTGCATCAATGGAGGGCTGTTCCACCAGTGTGGAAACTGCTGGTCCCCAGCCTTGCAGGCACAGACAGGGGTTTGGCTCAGCAGCTTCAGGATCGTGGAGGTGGGCTGGAGTTCCTGGTTGGCTGAGGTTCTCCCACACTCCACCTAGGTCCAGCTGAGGCAGTCACTCAAGGCTTTTCACATGGTGCCTCTGGCACCTGAGGCTCCTCTGCTCAGATCCCATGCAGGGGAAGGGGGTGCTCAGCACCCAGTCTCAGGGTACAGCACAGGGGAGCATCTGTTCTGTCTGCTCCCTTCCCAGGCTGAGGTGGGTGATACAAAAGCTACTTCTGGAAAGCTGAGTCCCAAGCAGATCTGGCGCCATGTACCAGAGCAATCATGATGGCATCAGCTGTAGAAACCAGAGATTGGCAGCCTCCAGATCTCTGCTGCATCTGCTCTCTGGTGAAATGTCTCTGCACAGACTCTGAGCAGCTCCCCTATGAGCCCAGAGGACTGTAGTAGTGGACAAAGACCCTTCACAGCTTTAGCCACCTGCAACTTTTATTCTTCTCCTACAAAGTGGTGACCCCTTGGGCTGCTTCTATTCTGCTGTCTTCCCATGCCCCCAGCTGTGTGAATTGTATTGAGACCTCCACCTTAATCTCTGAGATGATGGGTGGTGTTTGTGAGTAAGAATCAGCAATGCTCTGTTTGATTGAACCAGCAGGTGCTGAAATAGTCTATACACTTGTTTTCTCTGTCAGAAATTGGTGTTTGCAGGAAAAAGCCAACTGTAGTTGTTCTTTGGTGCCTGTAATCAGCTCTAGCCCCCCAGAAGAAGCACTTGAATGCCCCAGGCAGTGCGAGGGGCTCTCTGAATCTCCCAACGGATTGCTTGTTCTCTGCCACAGCAAAGGGGGAGGGGTGAGGCTGGGTGAAGCTAATTTAGGTGAACCTGCCTTGAGGCTCTACAGATGTAAGTCCTGGAACTGTCCTCGCAAGGATTGAAGGTCAGTTCCCAAGCTGCTAGGGAAGGGCAGTGGAAGAGGGCTGAAGTGGTCCCACCAAAATGGAAAGTCTGCTCATGGGGAAGGTGCAGTCTGCAATTCAACTGGCTATTGGGATTGAATTTTGCCCCCATCTCTCTTCCCTTGCCCTGAGAGACTGGTTGTAAATGGGCACCTGAATTCACCATGTTCACCGGTGATGGCACCTCAGGCTGTGAACCACCCTGCCCATGGACCCACCTCAGTTTGAAGGTGTGGTTTTCCAGCAAGGGGATGGGTACTCCACCAGTATGCTGTGGCTTGGACCCACAGTGCACTGTCCTGTCTGTCCTGCCCACAAGGGCCCCTTTGCGCCTCGAGTTTAGGTCTCAATTCTCCCCTCTGTGCCCCTACGTATCCTGATCAAGTCCTGGGGGTACAGAATTCAGCTACCCACCTGTCTTGCTGCAAGTGTGTCAGGGGAGTGTCGGCGATCAGGGAAGTCCCAGACTGAGCACTGCTGAGTCCACTGTGGGCCTCTCTCTATGGAAACCTCAGACTGGAGGGCACATCAGCAAAGCACATGGGGCCACTTTTAAAAGTCTCAGTTCAATGGCCCCTCTCGGCTGCAGTGGGTGGGGAAGAAGTAGGGAGAGGAAAAGAGTCCGACTGGAAGACAGCCAGCACTCCAGTTCTTCCAGACTCTCCCTGGAAGAGAGCCTGCAGGAAATGTTCAAGCTCTGGGATCACACAAGTTCTCCAGGGCCCACCTCAATCTAGGCTGGAATTGGGAATTGTCTGTGTGTGAACAGATGATGTGAAAACTGAAGGGCTGGAGCTCCCTGGGACAGAGAACAGGGCAGTATGGGTGGAGTAGCAATATGGCATCTGCCGTCTTGGTTTGTGGCTATGGCCATGGGGGCTGACTCCCAAAGCAGCTGGAAGCCCAATGCTTTATTTTTGAGAGGGTCCCAGTTCTATGGTTGAAACAGCATTTGGTATTGTCGGGGTGGAAAAGCTCCCAAGTAACTTGGCAGCCTGCCGACCATCAGAGGTATGTGCAAAGGAGAAATGAAATCCCCACCTACTACCTTCACTGGGCTCCAAGCTTCTCTTATGTAAATCTCTGTTTATATCTTTTTTCTTCTTGTTCTACTTTGCAATTTCTTTCCATAAAGTCTCCAGCAGGCTCTGGCACTTTTAATCCTAAACTACACCGGAGCTGTACCCATTCCCCTCTCTCCTCTATCTGAAACCCTTCCTTCCTTCAGGGACAATATGTCAATGGATGTCTCTAGTCAGCCATCTTTTTTTTTTTAAATCTTATTTGTTTATCTTAAATTATAGAATACTTGTGTTTAATTTTTAGAGGCATATATTATATATGAGAATTTTGATCAAAGAATATGTGTGTATATACTATGAATTTTTTTTTTGCCAACTTTCTAGCTTAATACTCTCTTTCTTTGGCAGTAGAAGTCTTACCTATGGGTGCTTTGTAAATATCCACTGTCAATAAAACAAGAATATTTCTTAAGGGACTTATTGTGGAGGAAAGGGTTTATAACATACACTGATAAGTTACATCAAGGAAAGCCATGCAGTCTAGACCATGGAAAACATGTCAAACATACATGTATTTGGTTGGGAGTAGCAGAGTTAGCTTAAGCAAGGGAAAGGATTTATTATAAAAATCTAGAGATATCTCCTAGAACTCAGGGACATAAAAGCACCTAGACTGCAGAAAAGTCTACCTCTGAAGCCTGCACAATCAATTCAGAAATGGATAGCAGGTGAGAAAGTACAGGTGGCTTGGTGTGGATCCACCAGCATTATGAGAGAAACATTAACTCTGATGAGCAATAAATTATAAATGTAAGACCCCTGCATTTGAGTCCATTCTGAGTCTTCCTACATGAAAAACATTAAAAAAAAAACGACATTTACATTTTTCTTTCCCTAAGCATACTTCTATATTTTTTTCCTCTGAAGAACATTTTGCTTAAAATAAAATTTTATTACTTGCACATGGCTTCCTGCAGCAAGGACTGTCAAATCTTGAAGTGCAATTATTTATTTGTTTATTTTTAGCAGTGCGACCTATTGTAGTAGGAGTCTGTTCACATGTTTTAACAAAAACACCCCACCCTAAGGGTTTCTCATATCTACATGGCTCAAAATAAAATGAAGAATTATAGGTAAGTGGGAATTTCTGATTGTCTATAGAGTCAAAATGGTTAATTCAAAATTCTAAACAGAAATAGTAAAGTGAATTTTCAGCCTAAATTGCTTGATTGATTTACCTTGTCTAAATTGATCAAGGTTGTTTCTTACACAATTTCTAGTGTTTGGTGAAATGGACACGTCCTTGGTTCTACCAAGTTCATACATTACGATTGAAAAATTGTATGCCTCTCTAGGGACTCCTCTGTAGAGTTCGCTACTCTGAAACTGTTTCTTTAGGATTTTTTAGGGAAAGAGCTCTGACCAATTCATGATTTTTCTTATGAATGAAAAGAATTTACAAATTTACACATCATTCATTCATTCGACAAATGATTTTTGACTGCTTACTCTGTTCCAGGCCAGGTTTGAGGGACTTACAATATATCAGTGGATAAAACAAACAAAAATATGGGAGCTTACATTCTAGCGGAGGAAGACAGATATAAACATTAAAAATAATAATAATGAATCACATATTATATTGGAAGGTGGTAAGTACTATGGAAGGAAAAATAGAGCAAGGGAAAGAGGATTGGAAGTGTGTTAGGGAGGAGTTTAGGTTTCAATTTAACATTGAATGCTCTGTGTAGAGTTCATTGAGCAGATGATATTTGGAGCAAAAGCTTGAAGAAGTTGACAAAGTTAAAGACATTGAGAGAACAGGGTTCCCAGGCAGAGAGGAGCGTGAGTGCAAAGGTCCTGGGGTGTGTGTGGGCAGCCAGGAGGCCCATGTGGCTGCAGTGGAGTGAGCCAGTGGCAGTGCAGGGGTCAGAAGGAGGGAGATTGAAGTCAATTTCTGTGGGCCTTCAGAGTGGTTTTTGTTGACTCCACGTTCCCTCCAGATTCATATGTTGAAGTTCTAATCCTTAGTACCTCAGAGTGTGACCTTATTTGGAAATAGGGTCATTGCAGATGTAATTAGTTAAAATGAGGTCATGCTGGAGTGGGCCTCTAATGTAATATGACTGATGTCTTTATGAAAACAGGAAATTTGGACCCAGACACACACACAGGGAGAACGCCACGTGAAGGTGAAGTCAAAGACTGGGATGATGCTTCTACAAGGTAAGGGATGCCCGTGACGGCCAGCAAACCACCGGCAGCTGGCAGAGAGCCATGGATCAGATTCTCCTCCACAGCCCTTAGAAGGAAACAACTCTGTTGATGCTTTAATCTTGGACTTTTACCTTTAGAACTGTGAGGCAATACATTTCTGTTAAGCCACCCCATTTCTGTGGTACTCTGTTATGGCAGCCCCAGCAAAGTAATACACAGGGAATTGTAAAGGACTTTTTGACTTTAAATTGTTGAGATGGCAGGCATTGCAGGGTTTTCAGCAAAGGCAGAACATGATCTGATCTCTACTTTAAAAGGATATCTCTGGATGTCATATGGGGAATACACTGTCAAGGAGCAAAGGTGCAATGTTGAGTCATATATACAGGCCAGAGATGATGGTGGTCCTGACCTGTGTGGTAGCATTGGATGGGTGGGGAGTGGTTGGTTTCTAGGTTATGGTGAAGGCAGAGATGACAGTATCTTCTGATGGATTGGATGTGGAGTATGAGGGAAAGAGGCCTCAGGCATGAATGGAAGGTGTTGGACTTTATATGCTTGAAATGCATTGAATACTTCCTCATTCACTGACATGGGGGAGGCTCTGGTTGGAGGTTTTTATTTAGCTTTAGTGGGAGGAGGTCAGAGTTTCAGCTTTGGACATGTGAAGTGTGAGCTTTCTAATGACAGCCAAATGAAAGTATTATTTTTTATTTTTATTTTTATTTATTTTTTTTTTTTGAGACAGAGTCTCACTGTATTGCCTGGGCTAGAGTGCCATGGCATCATCCTAGCTCACAACAACCCCAGACTCCTGGGCTCAAGCGATCCTCCTGCCTCAGCCTCCCGAGTAGGTGGGACTACAGGCATGTGCCAGCATGCCCAGCTAATTTTTTTTTCTATATATTTTTAGCTGTCCAATTAATTTCTTTCTAATTTTAGTAGAGACGGGATCTCGCTCTTACTCAGGCTGGTTTCGAACTCCTGAGCTCAAACAATCCACCTGCCTCGGCTTCCCAGAGAGCTAGGATTACAGACATGAGCCACCATGTCCGGCCCAAAACAGAATTTTTAAAGTCTTGTAGACATTAAGGAAATTTAGAGCCACATCAAACGTGATGAAATTTAATAGCCAGTTTCTCTACCCTTCTTTCTTTTTATTCTTTGTGTATTTCTCCAGACTGGTCATTGGAATGAGCTAATAAATGTCTTAAGAATTCCTTTGCCACCCCAGCATCCATGCTCCAA
>CAUYSK010053212.1:0-62707 GCA_963575035.1 Avahi laniger
AGTCGATCTTTCTCTCTCTACTTTGGAAGAAAGACCTGTTTTGTTCTATAATAAAGAGCTATTGTGTGAAACTGCTTCCTGCCTGAGGTGACTATTGGCCCTGCTGATGATTTTCTGAGATAATAGTCTGCACTTGACACTCGATGTGTCTGGTCATTCTTCGGCCAAGAGCACACCAAGAACTGAGGGCAGACTGCCACCCTGACAGTTCCCTCACTGATCAATGAGTTAAGATCTTTAATACATGTTTGTTTCATCTGTATGAAAGTCATGATTTTACCTCTTTTTGAAAATTATCTTTTCATAGGACTTTCCTATTAGATCAATATAAATTAATTCTTCATAAGTAATAACAATATTTACCCACATTGACAAAAAATATTGACCCTTTAAAAAAGTAAAAACCCCAATTAATGTTTTGTGACTTTTATTATATCCTACCAAAATCTTTATTAATAAATGTGTTTCAAAAGAGTATATTCCACAACTGAGAATGTCCTGCCCTATTTTATCCGTAAAATCTTATTTCACTTCATGTTTTGGAAAATGTAATGAAGAACAAAAACAATTCATGAAAAAAAATCATTTGACAAGTACTTATTGAGCACTTGCTCTGTTCCAGGATTTTTCGTATATCAGACCAAGGATCCCAGTATGTGTCTCACTTTGTAAAAGCCCTTTTAAAGGCCACCTAAGGACAAATTCACTTCCCCAGCACCTACTGGAAAAGAGCCAGTCAAAGCATATATTCCAAGTTCTCCAAGAGTTTCTCCAATGCAACACCTGTCAGCAGGGTGACTGGGCCCCTCCCCAGGCAGTCATGTCAAATGCTTTCTTCGGTGAACCTGTCTTCCAATTCAGCTTAACCCCTGATCCCCTCAACTTCAGCCCTGCCACCAGGACAGACTTGGCTCAGTCCTGCCTTGGAGTGGGAAACAGAACAGCAATCTCTTGTCCATGATATAATAAAGGAAGTGGGTTGAAGTGATGTGGGAATGAAATTGGATGTGAAAACCTTCAATTGATTAGCCATGGAGCTATTGAAGTTCTCTTAGGTAAACTGAGACTAAAGGAGTACTGAGGAATACCTACAGCCGGAGGCCAGAGCACAGTGATGAATGCAGAGGGTGGGGCAGTAAATTCACAACAGCTGATCCAGAAATAAAGGAAGGGCTTTTGCCCTGGAGGGCTTAGTCTTGAGAAGGAGACAGACCAGTAAATAGACAATTAAAATATTGTCTGGGCTGGGTGTTATGGCTCACACCTGTTAATCCCATCACAGTTGGGAGGCTGAGGTGTGAGGATCATTTGAGGCCAGGAGTTAGAGACCAGCCTGGACAACATAATGAGACCCTGTGCCTACAAAAATGTTTTTAAAAATTAGCTGACCAGGGTGCAGTGTCTCATACCTGTAATCCTAGCACTTTGGGAAGCCAAGGCAGGAGGATTGTCAGAGACCAGGAGTTCAAGACCAGCCTATGCAAAATAGCAAGACCCTGTCTCTACAAAAAATGTTTCAAAAATTAGCCATATGTGGTGGCGTGTGCCTGTAGTCTTAGCTATTCAGGAGGCTGAGGCAGGAGAAACACTTAAATGCAGGAGTTGGAGGATACAGTGAGCTGTGATTGTGCCACTGCACTCTAGCTTGGGTGACAGAGTGAGATTCTGTCTTTAAAAAAAAAAAAATGCCTGATCTGCAGATGATCAGGGCATGCTAAGGAAGCCCACAGAAGGTAAATGGATCCCAGCCTGGATCAATGCAGAGTAAAAGAAATGGAAAGATTAAGGGAGAACTAGGAAGTGTTTATTCAGCACGATCCAGGGAGAAACACCAAACATGGGCAAATGAACTTCCCAGTCATGGGGAAAGCATCTCTTCAAGTGGACTGGAAATGACTGGTCATGCTTTGCTACAGAGCAATGAAATCTCTCTCTCATGCTTACTAATCAACATTCTGATTATTAGTGTATCTTCCTGGTGTCTTAATCTCAGCAAAAGAATGCTCTGCATGGGGAATGCATACACTCCAGCAACTAGAGTTGAATATCTCACCTGAATTACCTAGGCCTCTTGTGAGCAGATCGACATGAATCATTTTCCTGAGGCTTTTCAGCTCTGAGAAATTGACAGGGCTGAGGGCCAGGCTGGGGGCCCTGCTAAATTCACCAAAGGTAATGTCACCTAGAAGGCTTCTTGACAGACAGTTGTCAGCATTCTCCTGGAAGCACCCTAACCTTCTCTACAGCCGCTTCGCAACCCTTAATGACGGGCATGATGAGTATGAATGAGATGTCATCAATCAGGTATGTAGAAATATAAGCCCCTTATATTTTTATGATCACATATTTTTATGACAAGCCCTGTTACTGCTCAACAGCAGAAAAAGTAAATTTGGTCCAATCAGAACTGGTATATTTTCTAGTTTCTTCTAGTTTAAAATTGAGCATCTCTCTCAGGTAAATATTCAATCAAATGCAGGTATGGTTATTTTCTGTCACTGTCCAGTGTTCTCTCTCTGCCTACAATCCCTCTGCTGTCCATCAAACTCTCAGGAGGCCTCTGGTCCACCACGTGTGTGGCATAAGACCTAATATTAAAACCCGATATTATGTGCTGCCTTGACATCTGGGAATACCGGAAGGACCTCCAAATGGCCTAATCCCAAATTTGCCTTCCTGCTCTGCTGCTGTGGTTGCGGTCCCTAGCCAAACAGTGCTCCTTAGCCAGGCAACCAGGCACAGCTGTTCCTGCTTACCCCTGAGCAGTGGGCTCCAGTTCCCTGCCTGCCCGTGAGTTATGCACACAAGCCAACCACATAACCTCACAGGAACCAGGCATCCCTTCACCCTCTCGACATTGCAAAGCCTGCCTTTCACAGCCCCGATTGTTCACTCTGTTCCCAAGTGTGATGCTAGTGGACCCTGCATGACATGCAGTGTTCTCCTCTCCTGGGCTATGAGTCCATGTGACTAATAAATTGCTGTCACCTCATCTGCCCAGTGCTGAGTGTCATATGTTCAGCTATCCAAATAACTCTAAGGCAGGAATCCCTTCCTCATCAATGGGGTAAATAGGAGATGATTAAAACACCCCACAATAGCGGCAGGGGAGGAATGGAGAGTTTAGCCACATGATTGGCTGTATGTTGGGCATGAGGGTGTTTCTTCAGTTAGATCCGGCTACTAGCTAGAGTTCTTAGCTAGTCTGGTCTCTGGCTCTGGTGTTTTGTCACTGCCAGCTCTTTAGAGTAGTCTGTTAAATGGTTGATGGCATCCTAGAAAGGCCTTGGGCCGCTTTGTGTCTGTTACGAGGTGGCTGATAAGCCAGCCAGCACCTTTGCTACCTAGTCCTCTTGTTAACTCCAGCCTACAGGAAACCTAGGAATTTCCCACAGCTTAGCTTGGTTCCAGAGGAAGCTGGAGGTGACCTGTCTCTTCTCCTGACTCATGTTGCCATCTCATCAGGGTCCTTCATGCTCCAAAAGCAACAGGGGGCTCTGCAGATTCTGTTGCTCAGCAAACTCTAGAAATGGTGCATCAGTTTCTTACGTATTTGCCTACAGCGGCAAAACTAAAAATGATGGTTTAAAATATGTTTCCCATGTGTAGACATGTGGTCAGGATAAATCATCTCACTCAAATGTCCTCTTTTCCTCTTTTTTGTGCCCTCTCCTAGCTCTCCATCCCATCACAGCCAAGCCTCATGAAGGGTGGTTCTGTGCTCACTTCTTCTACTTCCTCACATCACATTCACTCTTCATTGCAATGTGACTCCAGTCCCTGAGACTCTTTTCCATGAAGTCATCATTTATCTTCAAATTTTCAAATTCAATGACCGTTTATGTCCTGGTCTTATTGGAGCACGATGTGGCATTTGACACTGCTGTCCTCTCCCTCTTTAAATCTCTCACTTTAGTGTCAGTGACACCATTCTTGCCTAATCTTCACCCCCTTCCCTGATCATTTGTTCTGTCTCCTGCACACAGGCTCTTCCAGTTGCCCGTCAGTGACACTGTTGCCACTGCTCAGGCCTAATCTTTGCCCTGTGCTGTCACTGGGTGAACACATTGAAGTCTCTGCTTCCCTTCAACTACCGCTTGTGTGTGACCCAGTGTTTCCAATGCCTTCCATCCAGCTCAGACATTCCTGCTGGACACTGGACCCACAGAATATGCTCTTTATTTAAAGATAAATGATGACTCCAGGGAAAAAGAATTTCTACCTGAAAGTTGCCTGGATACTTCATACTCAACATGAATTACAGTTCCTTCTTCCCTCTGTAGTCCCCTAGTTGAAGGCACGATTGTTCATGCAATGGCCCAGTATTCCAGCATTATAGACTCTGCCTCTTCTAACCCCGTCTCCTAAGAGTCTGATTTTACTTCCTAAATGTATGTGGTTAGGCTCTTTTCTTCTCTCCTATTGCACTGCTGTGATCTAAGTTGAGGCCCTTGTTGCTTTTTGCCTGGATTATTGTTTTCTCAGCCTCCAGACTATACAAGCCCTTTCTCCTACCCAACCTCTACTAGAGTGATTTTTTTTTAAGACTGTAAATCTGCTCATGTCAGGTCACCTTCCTGCTTAAAATCCTTCAGGGTCCTATCACTTTCAGGATAAAGGCCAAATTCCTCAGCCTAACACACAAGGCCTATCATTATACCTCAACATCAAATTCCATGTACTAGCTATGGGAAAGTAGATAAGTTACTTAAGCTTTCTATGCCTCAGTTTCCTCCATCTGTAACATAGAGCTACAATGGCACATACATGATGAGATTGTTGTGAGCACTGAATGAGATAAGGCATAGAAAGTACTTACTCATATAGTAAGCAAATTGTTTTTGATGGTAGCAATCATATTACCATTCTTTTAATCTCATCTCCCTTCCCTTTCCTTTCCTTTGGCCACCATACTGGTCTTGACATTTCTGAATATAGCCTGTGCTTTCATTCTTCTGGGCTTCCTTGTGGTGTTACTTCCTCTGCATGCAATACCTATCCCCCTTTCTTGATCTAGTTAACACGTAAATAAAGACTCTTCTCACCTTACTTCTTCCAGAAAGCCTTCCTTGAGCTTTCTGCTCCAATCTGATGTAGCTTCCCCTGTACTTTCATAGATAGCTCTTCGCCAATTCATGTATCCCAGTGAGACAGGGAACTGTCAGGCCCTGCTCAATATAGGGTCATAAGACCCAAATCAAGGTCTCTGATAAAACAAGAAATCATATAAAAACTGGCCCAAACCAGCTAGAACCCAGATGGCCAAGAAAAAATGACCTCAGGTTATCCTCACTGCTCATTATACCCTGTTTATAATGTGTTAGCACACTAAAAAAATGCTACCATGCTACCAAGAATTCCACCAGCTCCATGGCAGTTTACAAATGTCACTACGACTCCCAGAATTTACCCTATATGGTTTAGAAAGGGGAAGGAACCTTCAGTTCTGGGAACTCCCCAGACCTTTCCCAGAAATATTACTAATAATTTTCCCTTCACTTAACATAAAATTAAATGGATGGTATAAAATAAGACCCCAGAAACTTACAAGGTGCTACTCTCTGTTGCTCTGAGACATAGCTGCTGCCCTGTCTATGGGGCAGCCTCCTTCTTTTTCTTTTCCTACTTCAATAAACTTGCTTTTGCCTTACTCGGTTTGCTCACTCTTGAATTCTTTCCTGCAGGAAGCCAAGAACCCACTTGGCCTTCAAATGGATCCCAGTTTTGGGGTTCACTTTCCTGGATCCGTAGCACCCAAGACCCTGCATTAGGATTGATTACATGTCATCTCCTATACAAGATTACAGATTCATTAAAGGTAGGATACAACTTTGTGTTCTGACTTCCATCAATAGGGCTTGACACTATCAACGGAGGGATACAATAATTGAATTGTTCGGTGATCTAAGAAACTAATCATTTCCCTTCATCAGGTGCTCCGAGACTCTAGACCATCTTTGCTTCAAAAAGCACCTTACTTCAAAATTACTCTTATCTCATTTCTTCCTCTATTAAAAATTCCAATTTCTAAATTGTGAGATTAAACACCATTAGTTGACTGTCAGTGACAAAACTAAGCTAGTCGACTGAAAATTAATTACAGTTTGTTATCCTTCTAAAGAGTATTTGTATTTTCAAACAAAGCACTTCTTAAGACATTAGGATGAATTTTTAATGGTAGAATATAAAGAAGTATAGCAGGAGGAGGGGAGTAATACAATAAGGTGGAGGAAATAAATTTGGGGGGAGAGTTTCTTAGCACTCTTTAGGTAACATTAAGTGGGTACCCAGTCCTCTGGTAAGTAAGCTCAGGGCCTATCCCTATCATACTAGGGGATTCGACTGGAAAAGCATCCAGAAACCTTTTATAATTAAGCTATTAATAGTTGCTGAAATACTGGAGATGACAACAAAAAGGAATAAAATCCTGATACATGCTACAACATGCTAAGTGAGAGAAGTCAGACACAAAAAGCCATATATTATATAATTCTATTTATATGAAATGTTCAAAATAGGCAAATCCATAAGAGTCAGTGAGTGGATCAGAGTCTGGGGAATAGGGAGTGATTTCTAATGGGTACAGGTTTCTTTTGGGGTTGATAAAAATGTTCTGGAATTAGTGGTGATCCGTGCAAAACCTTGTGAATATACTAAAAGCCACTGAGTTATACTTTTTACAAGGATCATTTTTATAGTATGTTGAATTATATTACAATAAAAATATATTTTTAAAATTTATTTTTAAAAGTGATACACTAAAAAAAAAAGCTGAGAATGGAAAAAACAGCATGAGTTATCACTGCTATTAGAGTCCACAAATAAAATCACACTTTCTAAATATGAATGATTATACAGCCAGCCATTTAATAGCTTAATATAAAGCAGTTTAATAGTTCTTTTCCTTGAGTTTCCCAGAAGTCTTTTGCTGTATTATACCATTCATTCATAGGCTCTAAAAAGTACAATTGTCAGTTAGTTGATGTTTTGTTTCTTTTTTAAGCTTTCAATTTTTTCTAAATAATTTCTTTTAGTTTTATAATGCTCCCAATTTAGCTCATTTGATAAAAATAAAAACCTACGCTATTTTCAGTTAAATTCAAGTGTTCCTTTTGGCTATTAATTCCACTTTTAAGATGGACATTTATAACTATTCACACTGATGCCACGGATATGCTATAATTAATAACATTTTATGTTTCTTTTTATTTATCGTAGTGACATAACTTTCTATTATTGTTCACTATAAATGTCAGTTGTACAGAAGCGTAAATTGAAACAGGCTTTAGATAACACAAAAATATAGTGATTTTATGCTTGTAATGTCTTTCTCAAAGATAAAAGTTGAGAGGTCACTGAACAAATGTTTATTGTAGGTCTACCATGCAAAGCTATGGCTCTCAACCTTTTTGTGTTTCAGAGTGTACCTTGAAAATCAACTATTTTGAGCAGCAAACTTGGAGAGATTAAATTTACTACACAAGTCTGCAATAATTACACTACAATCCCCAATATAATGGCTCACAGTGTCTGTAAAAGTATCCAGTCATCACACTATCCAGTTGGTTGCACTTTTGCACTGTGGCCTTGTTGAAGAAGGAGAAATAGTTACTTCCTTTGCCACGCTATTTTATCTGCTCAAAGGTAAGGGTTATTTTATGTTATAGTCAACACACAAAATCCAGACATCCTCAAAATTTTCTAAAATTCTGATGCCATGTTTTTGGTAATAACTGAATGATGTGGCTCCTCCTATTAACACGCTCTGGGATGCCAGTGTCATCCCTTCTCCCCCAACAATATTTTCCCACATCTTCAAGAGGTACACATTTTCTTAGTTGTCCGCATTGCAGCTGCCTTCCCACTGTTGTTTGACCTTGAACCATCATTTGCTGCTTCTGCGTTAGTCGTTACCCAGTTGAAAAAGAGAAACTAGTCTAGGTTTCTGTATTAGTCTGCGTGGGCTGCCATAGTAAAATACCACAGACTGGGTGACTGAAGCAACAGAGATTTACTTTCTCACAGTTGTGGAGGCTGGGAGTCCAAGACCAAGGTGCCAGCTAATTCAGTTCCTGCGGAGGGCGCTCTTCCTGGTGTGCGGATAGTTACCTTTCTCTGTGTTGGCAAAGAGAGAGCTCTGGTGTCTCTTCTATAAGGGCATCAGTCCTATTGGATTACAGCTCCACCCTTATGACATTGTTTCACCTTTATCACCTCTGCAAACAGTCACATTGGTTGTAGGGCTTCAACACACAAACTCGAGGAGGAGGGGACACAGTTCAGTCCACAGCATTGCTCCCATGGCTCCCCAAAATTCATATCCTCCTTGCTTGCAAAATATATTCATTCTACCCCAACAGCCCCAAAGGCCTTCACTCATTCCAACATCAACTCTGAAGTCTAAAGACCAAAGTTTCATCTAAATAGCATCTAAATTAGATAGGAATGAGACTCCGAGGTACAATTTATCCTGAAGCAAAATTCCCCTGCAGCTGTGAACCTGTGAAACCAGACAAGTTAGGTGTTTCCAAAACACTTATAATGGCAGGACAGGGATAGGATAGACATTTCCATTCCAAAAGGGAGAAATCAGACAAAAGAAAGAGGTGACAGGTCCTAAGCAAGTCCAAAACCTAGCAAGGCAAATTCCATTAGATCCTTAGGCTCAAGAATAATCCTCTTTGGTTTAATGCTCAGCCCCATAGATCCACTGGGATAACGGTATCGCGGTATCACCATCTTGGCTCTGAGGGGTGTCCTTGCCCATCCCCACCCACCGCGAAGATGGCCCCACCCCTGAGGCACTTGCCTGTTGCAACCAAAGAGGAAACTGAAGAGGAGCCCTCTTGCCCTGTGGGCCGGTGGTGGGGGTGGCAGCCCTGATGATCTCTGAATGACCTTCAGCGTGGTTCTTTCTCTTTCTTGAAGAATAAAGCATGTTCAAAGTTCAATAGCTTTATCATCTTATCCTACAGAACCTAAAAAGTCTGACAGCTTCCTCAATTTTGTCCCATCTCTGTCTCCTTCAGGGCACACTCATGGTGTTTCTGGTCATATAATCCCATAATATCTTTATGAAGTGATAGTTCAGCCACACCCTTGGTGTTACCCTCTGAACCTGCCTTATCATTTTTTGTAGCATGGACAGGCTGAGAATTTTCCCCATCTTTAAGTTCTGGTTTCTCAGACTTAACAATTGCTTCTTCAAGTCTCCTTTCTCCCCTCACGTTTTACTCTAAGCTGTCAGAAGGACCCAGGCCAACGTTTTGCTTAGGAATCTCCTCAGCTAAATGTCCAACTTCATGGCTTGCGACTTCCACCTTCCACAAAACACTAGAACACAATTCAGCCAAGTTCTTTGCCCCTTATAACTAGAATCACCTTTATTCCAGTTTCTGATAACCTGTTCCTCATTTCCATCTGAGACCTAATCAGAATGACACTTAAGGTCCATATTTCTGCCAACATTCTGCTCACGGCAATCCAGACTCTTCCTAGCATGTACCTGAAAACTCCTCCAGTCTCTACCCATTATTGGGTTCCAAAGCCGCTTCCACATTTTTAGGCATTTGTGACAGCAGCACCCACTTCTTGGTACCAAAATATGTATTAGTCAATGTTTTCCACAGAAACAGAATCAACCTGATTCTTGGTTTAGAAATATGATGTACAATAATGTATGTGTGTTTATGTAGTTACATAAAGAGATTTATTATAAGGAATTGGTTTACATGATTATGGAGACAGAAAAGTCACAAGATGTGCAGTCAGCAAGCTGAAGACCCAGGAGAGCCAATGGTACAGTTCCAAGGAGTCCAAAGACCTGAGAAACAGGAGATCGATAGTCTAAGTTCCAGTCTAAAAGCCAGCAGGCTCCAGACCCAAGAAGAGCTGATGTTTCAGTTCAAGTCTGAAGCAGGAAAAGACTGATGGTCTAGCTTAAGCAGTCAGGCAGGAGGAGTTCCCTCTTACTCCCAGGAGGGTTAGCCTTTTTGTTCTAGTCAGGCCTTCAACTGATCAGATGAGGCCCACCCACAATAGGGCGGGCAAACTGCCTTACGCAAAGTCCATCAATTTAACACCCTCACAGAAACACCCAGAATAGTGTTTAGCTAAATATCGCAGCACCCCGTGACCCAGTCAGGTTGACACATAAAATTTACTGTCACATTTTCCTCAAACAAAGGGAATTTAAGATAAGAAATGGGTCACAAAAATGTTGGCAGGGCTAAAAGAAGAAAAATGGAAAGATACAAAGGGATAGAAGAACAAAAGGGGAAATAGTTACCTAGAGTCCATGGCCCTGTGGTGCTGAGTCTGCCAAGGTGTTGCTGCAGCCTCTCTGCAGGAAGTTTTGCACCCGCATCCTCACTGACACCACAAGAGCGCAGAGACTAGAAGAAGCTCACCTTCGCTGCTGCTGT
Organism: Avahi laniger; assembly: GCA_963575035.1. Taxonomy (NCBI): domain Eukaryota; kingdom Metazoa; phylum Chordata; class Mammalia; order Primates; family Indriidae; genus Avahi; species Avahi laniger. Next base: position 10,425 of record CAUYSK010053212.1, read on the forward strand.
TGCTGCTGCAGCCGGAGCCTAGAAGTGCTATGCTGCTAGCTTCGTTGCTGAAACCAATGTCTGATCAGGAACCCAGAAGCCTACATTTGCCTGCTTGCTGCTGCTACTGCCCAGAGGTGTTGCTGCAAGCAGGAAAAAATGGTTTCTTCTCCTTTCCACCCTTCTGCTAACACCCTACCCAATGCCTGCCTCAGGCCACCGGCAATGCTTAATGGTAAGCTCTCAGCCACGGGAATCTGGCAAATATCATTTGCAGCCTTTCAGTCTCCTGTGATTCAGAGGAGATCACAGGAGGATAGCAATGGGGCTGAAAGCCAACAGTGCCGTAACCAGAACAGTAAGAGTAACCCTATGATCGCTATCCTTTTCCAATGCAGTTTGTCCTAGGTGGAATATCAGCTCTGCTTTTTTATTCTCCAAGCCTTTCTAAAAGAAAGCTGTTGTGTGCAGCGAACATTTTTGAAGACTTTATATCATTGAGGATATGATAACTTAGGGAAAAAAGCCCTCAAAATTGGGCACTAATTATGATTTTTTTCCCATAGGTCAAGGGACAAAACATAAATGTAAACACCTTCCTTGGAGTTCTCTCTGGTCTTGCTGCAGGTCCACCTACCTGGCTCAGTGCTTTGCAGCCCCCCGTGGCATCTCCTCCACGTCACTTCCCACATTCCCCGCCCCAGCCCCACAACTCACTCACTCTGCCTCCTGGAACATTGCCTCTCAATCTTTATTTGACAGGCCAATCTACATTTCTGTGGTGCTGAGTCTGCCTCTCAGCCTTACCCATCAAAGTACTTTTTAAAATAAAATATCCATCTACCCCAGAAATGAATTTTGCCTCAGCTCTCAATGGCAAAAGCAGTTGCAGTCAATTTTTTCTTAAATGGTCATTTTTTTCCTTCAGTTATTATTAAGGTCTTTCTTTGATACAATTTTGATAATGTCAAGCCTCTTATTTGCAACAAATTATACCTTGTCCTATATTGTATAGTACCATTCGCTCAATTCTGAGTGTCATCTGCAGATTTTGCTGTAACAATGTGCATTCTTAGTTACACAGTAAAGTAAATTTTACACATCATTGAAAAGTTGGTAGCATACCCGAGAAGATTTTCAGCACAACAACTGAAAACCTCTGAAGTAGAAGATAATTAATTGCAAGTATGGCAGTAAATACAATGAATAAGATCAGTCTTACACCCAGGTATGGTGGCTCAGGCCTGTAATCCCAGCATTTTGGGATTACAGGATAGCTGTAATTCTGAGGCAGGAGGATCGCTTGAGGCCAAGAGTTCAAGACCAGCCTGGGCAGCATAGTGAGAACTCATCTCTATCAAAAAATTTAAAAATAGCCAGGCATGGTGGCCTCTGCCTGTCGTTCCAGCTACTAGGGAGGCCTGGGGCAGGAGGATCACTTGAGCCCAGGAGTTTGAGGTTGCAGTGAGCTATGATTGTGCCACTGCACTCCAGCCTGGGTGACAGACCAAGACCCTGTCACAAAAAAAAAAAAAAAAAGACCAGTCTTACTTTCAAGGAGTTTCCAATCTATGAGGGGGAGAAGGGATAAGGACTACATACAAAAACTATAAAATAAAGCAAAATGCGTCAAATCCTTAAGAAAAAAAAAAAAGAACCATGAAGGCTTGAAAAGGGCTTTTGTAGGAAGTGGTCCCAGGCTGAACCTTGGAGGATAGATTGAGATAGACAATGAGAGGGAGACAAAGAAAGATGTAGGTGGAAGGATGCCACAGGGACACAGAAGAAGAGTACAGCCACATTACACTCAGTCGTCAGTGTAAGAATGCCTTGAAATTCTAAATGACCTGATCGACTTTTTCATTCATGCTTTTATATAATTTCTACATAGGATTTCCAGTCGCTGCTTTAGCAATGAGCTACACACATTTAGATGCATTGCTTTATTCTCACTTACCTCTCTCAGACACAGGAAGTAGAGGATAAAAATACAAGTTCATAAGGGATAGAGACTGCTTGCAAAATGCCAGTGAAGCCCCTCTGGAGGAAAATAGGTATTTTAATCATACAGGGTTAACTTGAGAATCGGGGCAGATTGAAGAGGAAACACTTAGGGATATTTAAGACTCTTAACTTCTCTTTTATGTTATAAGTGGTTCATTTTAGCTCACTCGGTTTGAGCCTATGAATCTTCTTTTCCTCTCTTTATCGACTTCTGATCTTCCTAAAATTAGTTAATTGGACTCTTCTTTCCTCCACATTCAGGCTTTGTTATTCTGTTTGATAATTTGATTGATTTCAGGTGCTGATATCCATATTTCCAAATCTAGACTAGAAGCGTAAAGTAGATTCATGATTGCTTCCCTCCTCTCAGTAGCTCTCAGTGCCTGGGTTGGTACCACTGCCACAGAAGGCAATGGGAAACAGGAAGGATAGTAGTTTGGGTTGTCACAATGACTGTGGGATGCCACCAGCATTTAGTGTGGGTGGAGGAAGCCAAATGCTAAAAGTCTTACAATTCTTGGGATACTCTGGTAAAAAACATTTCTCATCTAAAATGCTAATAGTCCTCTTCATTGAGAAATACTGCTTCATTCGATGTCTTTATTCGTAGGCTTATTAAACAGACCCAACCACTTCTGCAGAATGGATGAAAATTATTTCTCCTAACAGCCTAGAATAGTGCTTTGTATAGTTTTATAAAAATTAGGGATCAAGAGGAGCTTGTTGATATAATAATGGATTTATTGCTATGGTCCAGGAATGCAGCAATCTGGACCTAGATCCCCAGATTAATCTGCGACCTGCTTAGCATGCTGTTTCCCTTACAAGGGCTTCAACAGGCATTTTGCAAGTTGTCCTTATCCATCATCGGCCTGCTTCCTCCCACACCCCCCACCCCTAAGATTGCAGAAAATTCTACATAGAAAGAATTATTGAAAAATAGGAACAAAAATATCACTTCATTAATATCTGAATAAATGCTTGATACATCAAGGGGAGCCTTTTCAAAAAAATTGGATGAAAGTTTATATTTGGTGACTTATGCTGAGCTTTCTACTCCTACTCAACCTAGACTTTAAACCCCTATCCACCTATCCACTCTCATAAACACAGACACAACTTTCCAAGTGGCAGGATTGAGGAAGAAATTTAAAGAAGAAAGGAAGTATGGCTAAGTACTAGGGCAAGCCTTAGTTTAATTTATCAAGTTAGTCTCATTTATTAGTCAAGAGACAAGTGTAGAAGGAATAAAAAATGGAGAAAGAGAGAAATCTGACTGTGATCACCCAAAGATACAGGCCCTATCCAGTCTATATCTTAGAGACAGATGGAGGAGACAGAATGCACAAGATGACAAGCAAGGCTGAGCTTCCCAACTCTAAGTCTAGAGCTTCCGAATGCTGTAGTAATCCTGTGACCTAAAGAATGACCTTTTCTCTGACCCTTCCTTTCCTTTCCTCCTTCAGAGAGATGGAGAGCCAGGATGAGAGTTGGCAGAAAAAGGCCTTGGCAGATGAGTGGAAGAACTCTTGTGCCCTATATCTTAAGTCCTTACGTGGTTTTTTGATCAAAGGTAACCATAAGTAGGGTTTTAGTATGTCTTGAACCGAAACTTGTTTTTGGAGATATACAATGCATTCCAGAAAAAAAAAGAAAAGATGAAGCTATGTGGAAAAGTATGAGAAGCAGGTATAGTGAAGAGGAGAAAGGTTGACTAGCTATCTAAGGGTAGAATTGGCAATATCTGGTGACGAAGTGGGTGTGGAAGCTGGGGAGAGAAGGGAGATGAGTTAATAACCAGTTTTCAGAGTGGGACTATTCACTAAAATACAGAATAGAAGATGAGAAACAAGTTTAGGACAAGAAAATGTCTTTTTAGCATCACGTTAAATCTTGATGAGGTGGGATACCCAGAAGAAGATGTCCAGGAGGCAGTTGGTATATGGATCACGTGTTCACTAAAGAAGTCTAGATCATTTATTTTCTTGTCTGACTTGAAACTTCTACTTATTCTTCATGTTTCAACTCAAATGTTTACTTTTGCTGACCCAAATGGGCAAAATTACCCATAGCTATTGTTTCCAACACATTTTATACCACTTCTGATAAAGTATGTATTTTTTTATTTTTAATTGCTTTTATATCTTTCATAATACATGAAATCCTAGATCATGACTGATTCATCTTTACAACCTGAGAAGATAGCATAGCCTAAATCAGCAATCCCCAACCTTTTTGGCACCAGGGACTGATTTCATGGAAGACAATTGTCCATGGACGAGGGGAGGGGGGATGGTTTTGGGATGATTCAAGCACATTACATTTATCGTGCAGTCAAACCTCTGTGCTAATGATACTCTGTATTTGTGGCCGCTCCTCAGTGCCCAGCATCACTGCATCGCTCTACCTCAGATCATCAGGCGTTAGATTCTCATAAGAAACGCCAACCTAGATCCCTTACATATGCAGTTTACAGTAGGGTTTGTGCTCCTATGAGAATCTAATGCTGCCTCTGATCCGACAGGAGGCGGAGCTTATGCAGTGATGCCAGCGATGGGGCTCCGCTGTGGACAAAGCTTCTCTCACTCGCCTGCTGCTCACCTCCTGCTGTGCGGCCTGGTTCCTAACAGGCCACAGACGGACCAGTACCGGTCCACGGCCTGGGGGTTGGGGACTGCTGGCCTAAATAATGCTTATTGAAATGAAATGTATAAATATTTTTGTTAAATGGTTGATTAACTGTTCTGGGAAATTTGGTAATACCTATGATATTTAAGGCAATTGGCAGGTGGCAATTTAGTAGCTAGTCAATATTCCCCAGTTACTGGTTTTCTGTTTCCTGAACAAGCCAAACTGACTCCCATTTTAGATTGTGGCATTAACTGTTCCCTCTGCCTGGAATGTTGTTAGTTCAGATGTTTCTACTATTATTACTTACTTTCATACAGTCTCCTCAGAGACGCATTCCAATCCAAAGGAATGCCATCCTGCCCAGAACCCTAAATCTTATCACCCTGTTCTGCTTTCCTCATTGCACGTATTGCTACATGATTTATTTATTTGCTTATTGTCTGTTTGCCCCATACCTTGTTAGGTCTACAAGAGAAGAGAGCTCCTCTGTCTTACGTCCTGCTAGATCCCTGGTGTTCTTAGTAATTATTTGTTGACTGAATAAATGAAGCAGGTCATCCCCAAGACATAGAAAAGATGTTGCCATGAACATTTGCAAATACCTTTGGATTTGCTCTAATTTGGATTTGCACATTGAGAAATGTAGACTAATGTGGTGAGTTTTCACGTCCTCATGTTTCTTTTCTCTCTCTACCAGCAGTTTTCTCACTTTAGCGAATCCTGAGGCATACACTCAAGAATCCTGCTGTCCTTTATTTTCACAGCTGAGTTGCTGTGATTACAACTTCAGCAATGATAGACTAGATTATTTCTAGGATTTCTTCATTGGTGGTTTTATTTTATTTAGTGCTGCCTGGGAATATGAACAAAAAATAAGCATACCATTATTGCAGGTTCAAAAATCTCTTCTACATTAACAGGAAAACAGAAAGAACATCTGAAGGAACCACATGCAGTACAATTGCTGCTGCCTCAAGAAATGTGACCAAGACTCTGTAACACCCTGACTGCACAGTTTGTAAATTGCCTAGTTAAGTCTGGACTCAAACTGTGTTACCTACTTTTAAATTGTGTTAAATTTCTTAGTACTTTCGACTTGATAGTGTGAGCCCATTTACTGTGACAAAAAGGATTACCTTTAAGTTGGTCTTTTACTTTAAGTAAGTAATATTTCTCCTTTAATGAGTCTAACAAAAGAGGGCTATAGTTTATTACCTATAGGCAAAATTAAAGAAAAAGAGGACTCTGAAGCACATGGGATTCTAAGAGGAGTCCCCGTGAATACATGTGCATTTCAGCACATAGTAGGTATTGGGAAGTTGTATAAATAAATCATTAGCATGATGGGACCTGGAAAAACCAATCTTGGGTCATGAATACGTATTCAAACATGGATTAGAATGTATAAGCTTAAATTGGAAAATTTGAAAATATTTTCTCCTAAGCTACATCAGTCTAAATACTTGCCTTTCTTTAAATAATAATAATTTTGAAATTAGTACTCATCAAACAGTTTGGCAATCATGGCAGTAGCTATTAAAGATTGATTTTAAGAAATAATACTAAAAGGATATTCCTCTTCAAATTACATTCATATATACATTTTAAAAAGTTCTTTAACATTTTTTCTCGCAATAGAGTACTAAGGTTCTCTTCTTTTTTTTTTTTTTTGTTTGTAAGATATTCCATTCCCATCTTCCTCTGGAAGTTAAGATCCATGCCAGCAACAGTTCTCTAAATTTGTCTCCATCTTTCACATTCCATTCTTCAAAGATCTCTTGAGATTTTTGGCATCTACACTCCACTTAATTTTGCTTTAGAATATTTAACTAGTGGTCCAGTCCCAAGAAACCCATCAAAATTCACATGTCTTTACTGACAAACAGACATTGAATTTCTCATTGATTTTACCGATCTCTTGAGAGGCGTGCTCCCTGAAGGCAGCACTTTATTTTAAGCAAAAAAGGCACAGTTAAGTGATATGGAAAAGGCATTTCTGAATTTTAAGACTAGTCCTAAAATTGACATGGGGTTAGTTCTCTGTAGAAAAGATTCTATTTTATTTACAAAGTAAAATTGCTATATTCCTTACAATAATAGCAGAGACAGTTTGCTACTATTTATGTTCAGTCTCTGGGAGGAGGAGATCTTTGAAATGAACTTATTCTGTACCCTTTGGACGGAGACTAGGACTTCTTTGGAAGCCCTATAGTTGCATCTTTATAAGCCCTTTAGTTACATCTCACCTAAGAACTATGAGGGAAGACAATACGCAACGAACTGCAAAGTAATTTTATTCTATTTTTTGGAATACTCAAGTGATTTATCCTCCCCACTGTCTCATCTCCATACTCCTCTGTGTTTTACTTCTCAATCAAACTTCCTTCCCTCCCAAACTTTTCCACTGTGACTTCTGGAAATCTCATCAGTGGACACTCACTTCTTTTCTTTGCTTTAATTAAAATCCAGCATTCTCTAAGGGAACGTTGCTTTCCTTAAAATATGCTCTACTAGAGGCTGGTCATTTTCCCAAAGTTAGGTTATCACAGGATTTAGAAGAGGGTTGGCATATTTTTAGCTCCACATCACATACCCCAAATCATTGCTCCTCTACTTTAGCATAAAAACTCCTTCATTAAGGATCTGTCTGTCCATCCAGCTGTAACACCTAATAACCACCACCACATTCATTCCAGAACTTCCTCTCTATCCAAGTTCCATCATTGTCTTGTTTGGCTTCCCTTCCACGCATATGTGGTTTACTCATATAACACCTTAACCTCATAGGTTCTTGATTTCCTCAGCTCTGAGACCTATACTTTTTCTTGAATTCAACCTCCCCACTGCCTATGGGCCAAGATATTTTTTATGGCCTCAACTGGTTTGATATTAAAAATCATAAATTCAACCATCCATATTTTCTGATTCTTATATCTTTTAACATATGAGTTGAGTATCCCTCATCTGAAATGCTTGGGACCAGAAGTTTATCAGATTTTGGATTTTTCCAGATTTTGGAATATTTGTACTATACTTACTGGTTCAACATCTCTACTTCGAAAATCTGAAATTCTAAATGCTCCAATGAGCATTTCCGTTGAGCGTCATGTCGGTGCCCAAAAAGTTTCAGATTTTGGAGCATTTCAGATTTCAGATTTTTGGATTAGGAATACTAAACCTGTCCTTTATTTCTAACCTCTACTTTACTTATTCTCTGACCTCAGAGTGATCTAGATTTCTTATCTATTTTCCAAATTTATTCATTGTTCCTGTTTTAAATCTCTTAATCTTTAGACTGAATCACATAATATACGACATAATGCCAACACATGATACAACAACACTCAATCCAATATCTTAAGCTTCTTTTGTCATTCTGACATGAATGTTCAGAAAAATCCTAATCCTGGGTCAATACTGTTGTCAGCTTCTCCATTCCTATATCCAAGCTGCTGAATACAGCAGGAGAAAACCCAGCAGCCAAGAAGCTGGTTCTATTACAAATGTACAATCTCTAATCTCCGTAGTATCCTCAGGGATGACAACACCCATCCACATGATGCTAGAGTCTGCTTCCTCTCCCACCTTCTATTACTGGTTTATACTTTTAACACCACTCAGGGCTCCTACTCCTCCACATGTTCCTTTATTTTCAGCAGACCGCTCATCTTCTATCTTAGGATAAAAGTAGGAAAAAAAAAAAGACACAAAGATGAAATAAAACCTTTTAAAACTTCTTTCTACTCACCCCCACAACACATTTATGTTCTCCGGCTTTTTCTTACTTCTCACCTATCTCAGTGGAACTGTATCCCACGCCCTGTCTGGGGCTAGTCCTTTTCCTGTACCTTGGATTCCATTTCTGCCTGCCACATTTTTTGGTTCCTTCCTCCTTTTCTAATATTTCAACTTTACTCTTTTCTCTAGATCTTTCACTGCAGTATAAACAGGCTCAAGTCTCTCCCATCTTAAAAAAATTATTCAATCACATGTCCATCTCTAGCTTTACCACCTATGCTTCTTCCTCTCATAGTCAAGTACCTTAAAGATGTTTTCTCTTTCCATTGAGCATTACCCATTTGCTCCTGAATCCATTTCTGGCTTTCACAGCTTTCACTCTCTGGAAGAGATTCCTGCTCCTAAGTTCCTAAGTTCAATGGAAACATGGTAATTCCTTTTCAATATGACTTTTCTGAAGTATTACAACATTGACCACTCCTTTTTTCCCCCCACTTCCTTTTGAAACTGTTTTCTTTTTTTTTCCTTGACTTTGGCAGCAGTAGTCTCTATTACATTTCTCCTTTCTCTAAGTCTCTTTCCAGGTTCCTCTTATTCTCTCAATCAAGCGAATGTTGCTTTTCCCTAGGACTCTATCCTTAGCCCTTTGTTCTAAGTACACTCTCCCTGAGGAATCTCCACTACTCCCTTGGCTGCAACCACTACCAACCTACTTATATCTGTTGAGCTCCAGATCTGATATAGATCATTGCCTACTTATATTAATAGCTCCACTTGGATATTCCATATTTCCTTCCAACTTAGCAAATGTTAACATTAGCTAACACCTAAATATGAACCATGTATCACTCCCAGATTCTATTTCTCAACTTACTATCACCATTAGTCCAAGCAAGAACCCTGGGCATCATCTTTAACTCCACACTCTCCCTACTTCTTCACCACCCCACCCTGCCCCATATTTAATAAATCATCAAGTCTTGCTAATTTTATCTCTATGTTCATTTGCATTTAAATCTCCATATCAAATTTTCCTGCTTTTGGTCTACTCTTTATAATTTCTCATTAGACTTATTCATAGTCTCCTAATTGATGTGTCTACCTCCACCCTTGTATCTCCCAATCCAGGTCCTCTCCGCTGTCAGACTGATATTTCTAAAATGCATAGCTGAGCATGCTATTCCCTGCAAAAATAATTCAATGGTTCTCCATTGAAGTTAGGACACAATTCATACTCTTCAGCATGATAGATACACAGGCTCTTTGTTGCGTGAGCTCTTCATCCTTCTCTGGCTCCTTTTCTAAAGTATCTTCCCTTGCACCCTATTCTTAAGCCGTTCTAGCCACTTGTAGGTCATCAAGCATGCCATGTCCTCTCAAGGGAAGGCCTTCGCTCAAGTCCTTTCATCACCTGGATAATACGCACTCATTCGTCAAGACTCAACTCAATCATCTTCCTCTTTAAAAAGACTTCCTACTCTTCTCCAACTTGATCTGACTAGGTCTCTTTAATCTATGCTTGGTCTAGATCTCTTTAATCTAGGTCCCATAAATCTATGCTTGCTTACATCATACTATATCATACTACTTCTTACCATACACAGTTTTTTGCTTATTTACAGTTTTGTCCTCCCAGTTAAACTGGGAGCTCCAGGATGCTAGGGGCCAGGTTAATTCACCTTTGAATCCTCACATAGTGTTCTGTATATTTTAGGTGCTCAATAAATATAAACGAATGAATTAGGAACAATGCCTGTGATCACTGCTTAGAACTCAGTATCACTATGTAGGGAGTTTGTATAGAATCATGATAAGAAATTAAGAAAAACCAGAAAGTATTTGAAACATTACAATCTTTCTCAATTTTTACTTCATAGAGGATAACCCTCATTTCTACAAACCTTGGGGTCACTCTCGAAAAAAATATTTGAAAATAGATGACACATAAAGACTATTCTTATATTCTGGGTTCTTCATTTCTCAATTTACATAAGATTAAGACTGGAATGTTGCCTTTATTTTATCAAGTTCAGTAAATGTAAATGTGTATAAATACACACATTTCTAAAACCACACAGATATTCCTTTGAAAGAAGTCAGTTTTTATAGGCAAGCTTTTAAACTGGGAAACAATTAATTACATATTCTCAATTTCCTGGTTTTATGTCCAGAAAAATATTTCCCTTCTCCGACCCCACCTTCCCCCCAAAATAATGGAAAACTTGGTAGAGACTGCTCTGCTTTGAGATAGTCTTTCTGGTGACTTCTGTCACTTTTAGTAGAATGTTTAATCAAACCAGTAGCATTAATTAAGATATAGCTTTGGCTGATATGTTAAATGTTTAAATCATCAGTAAGTTCTCAAGACGAAAATTTCTCACTTAACAAACTGGTGTTAAGCTGATGTTTTTGTTCTGTTCAGTAATGTCACCAGAGGCCCAGGCTTCTTATTTCCTCTATGACTAGGGTGGTGCCCTCACCTGCATAGCTTGGATGGCTTGCTAGCATACCCACCATCCAGTGGGAGGGGGAAAGGGATGCCCTTACGGGATGTCTTAGAAGTTGAAGATCTCATTTGTGCTTTAACTGACTAGTACTCTTGCACAATAATTGCAAGGAGGCTAAGAAGTACAATTTTTATTCTGAATGGCAGGAACCCACCTACAATTGAGGGTTTTATTACTATAAAGAGGGAGAGAACAGCTATCAAGAGGCACTCAGCTGTTTATCACATCACCTCTTTAGTTACCCATACATCCTTACCCACCCTTCTTCCTCAGAGGATACAGTTATGCCTCTCACAATGATACGTAGTCTCTCTGTAAAGTCCAGAGGTGGCTCCTTATAAATTAAAGGACAAATTGTCAGCTTTACCCATATTCAACCATATATAATAATCGCACAGTAGAAGTAGGACATCTGTAATAAAAACTTTTTGGAAAGGAAAGACTAGGAAACATAGAGAAACCTCTGGAAAGTATCAAGTCCTCAAACTTCCTTTCTGGAAATGGAGTATATTGGCTTTGCTTAGGGTAGGAACCCAAAAGCATGTATAGGATGGAATGTAGTTAACAGAAAACTTAGATAGTGATCATAAAGCTTGTGAAACAATAGCCGTAGGAGTCTGGAGGTTGTAAATCTAACTCTGACCACAGGAGCTTATGGAACCAGTTAATGTTCACAAAAAAAAAAATCCACCCTCCTCAAACTTCCATCCAAACCTCCTATAAAACCCACTGATCTCCCCTTTTCTCCTGTGGATGCTCTTTTAGACCCGCACCCAGATGCTCAAAATAAACAGCATTTTGCTACACATGAAGCTTCGTGTGTCTCCCTGTTGGCTCCAGACCTAACAGAGTAAAGTTGCCTGTTTAGCCTCTGGATCTATTCTCTAGGGGAACTTGCTCGTCCACTGTCCTCCATGTCCTTGGCTTTCCTTTCCAAGGTTCTCCCTGTCCGTTATTCACCATGAGTATGTTGGAATGGTCATAGGGAATAGATCCTCTGGATGCGGTGGGGGAAAGGGTGCACAGCTTTTGCAGCTGCCTCCTGGTAGTGCAAGTTTGAGCTTTAGGGATCTAATTATCAATATAGCTTTTGAAGGCAGGTTTGTATTTCTTTGGCAATATAATTCTCTAAAAATTGTGGTAGACTCCCTATATATTTGCTTTTGATCAGTTTTATAAGCTCATTGATCCAACCAAAGATCCTTTTTAGATAATATTTTTAAGCTTTAGAACTCCCTGATTTAATGACTGGTCTTTGGGCCATTCTGCCTCTCACAAAGTCTCCCAATTTCATGGCAGCAGCTTGAGTCCAGGTGAAACAATTGTCTTGGGTGTGAAGGCAACACCTATATTCTTATTTTTACCACTGAGCTGGATCTCATTGTTTGGCTGCCATGGCTTGGGACTACAATTTTATCACCTACTAAGACTGCCTATTCAAAGACACCTCTTAACAGCTGCTTCAATGTGTGGAAGTGCCTGACAGGGTTATTGTGAGGCTCCTCCCAGACTTTAGCCAACTGTATTCCCAAGCCATGGGCAGAGAGCCTTCTTAGTAGAGTTGTAATCCTTTCCTGCCCTGATTTAGGTTGGCTAGCTCCAACTTGAGTTCCTCTCAGAGGTTTTGCTAAAAGTAGCAGGAAGCAGGCAACTGATACCCAAGATCTGAAATGTTTCTATCCATTTTCTTTGGAGTTGCAGGCTTAGGTTGCATGAGCTCTGCCTTTCACAACAGTCAATAGTTTTACCAAACATTTTCCCATGGCCTAGCAAGACTCACCAGCTGTATAATTCCCACCTGCTGGGGAACTCCAAGCAGATGCCATATATTAATATTTCAGATTCTGTTGTGTCCAGCTCCTCTTCCAGGTAAAAAGTTTTGTATTAGTAAAATATAGGTTTGATGGCTATGATAGAAGTTCAAAATAAGAATGGCTTAGATAAGAAAAGAGATTATTTCCCTGTCGTGGAATATATTAATATTAATAACAAGCTGGTAAGGCAGCACAGCTTCACAGCATTGTCAGGACTGGGTTCCTTCTATTTTTCTTTTACTCCATCACTAGGGTGTGGATCTTGTGGCCCAAAAGGGTGCATAACCACATCTGCATATTAGCCAGGGAAAAAAGGAAAAGAACTCACTTCACTGACACTGACACACCAGTCACCAAAGCTGGTCATATGGAGAAGCTGCAAGGGCAGCTGGGAAACACGCAATGCGCTCTGAGTGGCAGGGAGTCGGCCACACTCATCTACTCTCATATTGAGAATTACATGGATTGTTATTAATTTTCACTTTAAAGTTATAATTATATGAGTTGAAACACCAAAGAAAAAATACACAAACAAAGCTAGAGAATGTTTTTTGCTCCATCCTTGTGACCCATATCTTTGGTAGAGTTTTCAGCCTGACAGAGATGAGAGGCATTGGGCAGCAGGATAGGAAGATTTGCATTTGACTTTACTATTAAAAGTTTTCCTAATAACTGTTCCTAATACAAAACTTAAATGTTGGTCAAACATGATGGTTCATTCCTATAATCCCAGCACTTTGGGAGGCTGAGGCAGGAGAATTGCTTAAGGCCAGGAGTTTGAAACCAGACTGAGCAATATAGAGGGACCTCATTTCTACAAAAAATAGAAAAAAATTAGCCTGGCTTGGTGGCACAGGCCTGTAGTCCCAGCTAGTTAGGAAGCCAAGGCAGGAAGATCTGTTGGGCCCAGTAGTTTGAGGTCACAGTGAGTTATGGTGACACCACTGCACTCCAGCCTGGGCAACAGAGGGAGAGCCTGTCTCAAGAAACAAAAAAAAAAATCTAAAGTGTTATTTCATTTTTCCCTCTATCTCTAGGTAGCCCTGCATCTAAGATACCATGAATAATTTCCATTTAAAGACCTCCCTGAAAAACTATTTAACAAATTGCCCTTTTCCTCTATTAATTTCTCTCAGTTTTCTAGACAAAATTAATCTGTCAAGCTTCACATTTCCCTAACATAAAGATCCACAGATCCACACTCATGATAAACAAATTACATATGGAACACATATAATACTACAATATAAACTCTTTGAGAACTGAGGTCGTGTACCTTTATGTTAGTAGATATTTTACAATTCTTCTTTCAACTTAATCACCTCTTATATGTTTAAAGAGTTATTTGGGTGCCTACTTTCTCACCATCTTTTTGTCAGTGCATGTATCTGAGAAAGGATAATGGGACTGTACGATCAGTAGACAGAAGCATGGATTATTAAGTTCAACATTTTACAGCCTATCTCAACTCTGCACTCAAACTTGATAGAACTAAAGATGGGATTTCCTGACTATTTTTAACTTCCTAAAACTGGAGAGCCAGGAAGACAGAAAAAGGGAAAAAAAATAAGATTATATTTAACTTAGTACAAAGTTTATAATGGGAATGTAATGGATAGTTCCAGAAAGCAGAATAGAAGAATCTTGTTGAACAGTGTTTTGCTCCTACTATATACTTACTTGTGGGGCTGTTCTGAAGACCTACTATTCATTTTTCAAGTAATTCACATTTTAATATATTTACATGGATAATTTACACAAGTTTATTTTTAAAACTCACAACCCATTTCAACAACCTGTCACATGATTTTCTACAGTTTAATTCCTGTGAAAAGCAATTAAGTCTGTTTAGACTCTAGCTATGATGATCTCTAATTTTGTAGACCTGTAACTTGTTCCTACATTTAGAATGACCTTTATGTCTTTCCAACTATGCCATCTTTTACTGCAAGACAGTTTGGATTGAAAAGTCCATCAATACCTAGTACTTGAAATGCATATTAAACCGGTTTGGAAAAGGGAAGATATAAGTTGACACAGAAAGCAGTAGAGTGTTTGAGAACACTGTGTGTGTTTTCAAACACTCCACCTAAGTTGCTTTCTTCCATTTCTAGTTTCTTATCTCATAATTCAAAATCCCAGGGACCTGTCACCGGAACATTTCTTCTCCTAATCATAAATACCTAAATCAAATACATCAGGTGACACTAGATCTTCAAAAAAATGAAAGAATAGAATAACAGAAGAGCAGCTTAAATATATTTGAAGATGATAGATAGATAATTCTAAGACTATAACACTACGAACCAATTTTAAATCATATAATCTTTTAATGTTATGCTGATCTGTGATCACCTGCTTTATATAAAATTTGAGACATAGTCAAAGAGATCCTTTAGTTATAATTTTTTAATCAAAAGAAAAAATTTTAGATGCTATATGAGGAAAGGAAAAGTGTAGCTGGAGTTCTTCTTCTTTGCCAGTTGATATTTCTTAATTACACTAACTTTCTGGCCATAAAATGAACAAAAGGATTCACTCAATTGTGACATTAGTTATTAAACATCAGTTGTCCATGTATTCATTCCCCACATTTCAATAGTGCCTACCAAACCTTGCGGAGCCAAAGATGAAAGGAGAAGCTGTTCACTGGCCAGCGAGGAGATGAGCGATTACCACTCAGGCACTGAGGGATACAGTCGGGAGGGCACCGATTAATTCTTGCTGTATTCTAGTCAGTGTGGTAGATGCAGCACATCCTAGTAACAACTCCCTGAAAAATGTACTATTAATCCGAAAAGAAACTAAAATTCAGAGAGATTAAGTGACTTTCCCAAAGTCACAAAACCAAGAGCCATAGATCCAAATCAGGCCTGTCTCACATTACAATTTCTCTCCATCTGCTATACCAAGTGACCTCCCCGAGCTTTGCGAGGTGCCTTCAGCGCCAAGATGTAAGTCCTGCCCAGGGAATCGGAGAGACACTTTCACAAAGGGGCAGCTGGAGTCAACTCTGGTGGAGTGAACATGAGTCCCACAGGCACACGAGGTTGTGAAAGGCTTTTCAGACCGTTGGAAGAGCATGTGAAAGACATAGAGGTTTTGAGAAATGTCAGGTTTAGGGAACTGCAAGTCCGTTAGCACAGAAAAGCCATTGTAGACTCTACAGGCAAGCTGCTTAGATATAAATCCCAGCTGCTACATTCCTTAGCTTTGTAGCTTTGATAAGTTTTTAACCTTTTTCTTATATATAAAATGTGGGTGATGATAGTACCTATCTAATGAAGTTTTTGAAGATTAAATGACATAATATATATGTAAAGTATTTCACACAGTGGTGACAACCCAGGAAGGGCTGCATGAATACTACGTATTATTATTCTAAAACAGCTGGAACGCTATGTTCAAAGGAGATAGCGGCAGGAGACAAGTTTGGATTGGAAGGTTGAGGCCAGATCATAAAATGCCTCCTATTTATATTTTATATAATTGGAAATGCCACAGAAAGATTGAAAGTACTATTTATGTGTGCAAATGTGTTCTCTATAATAATTTTAGTTTATCATTTAAAAATATCTTTCTGGTGTCAACGTGAAGAACAGATGAAAAGAAGTGAGACCTGAGGCAAGGAGACTGACTCCCTGATTATTGCACTAATCCAGAGAAGGTACCGCAAGGACCTGAACAGGAACCGAGTTAGTCATGATGAAGAGGAAGAAGAGGGCTGAAAATTACGCAGGAAGTAGTATCAGTAGGACTGGGTTAACAGCAGACGCAGGCTAGAGCGGTTGGTGGTGCCAATCACAAAGATAGGAGATACGGGAGGAGAAGCAGGCTTTGAAAAAGTTGTTTATATTGTAAAATCATATCCTGTTCGAACAATAAAAGAAAACAATATATTCAGTGGCAAAATACAGGTACAATTTTGTTTGAGTTACCCAGAGAATCATGCTTGAAGTTTAAAGTTAAAAATAAAGAAACTTCTTTGAGTAATGTATTAATAGTTACAGAGGAAAGCACTTAAATTGAAATGTCATTGGCTAAAACTTACAAATGGTTTAATATCATCTACAGGACATTTTTATTAATATATGATACACAAACCTACAGTCCTTTTAGGTAAAGTATAAATTCATGAAAAGAAAGCTCACACACAGAGGTTATATTATATTTATGATTTTATTTGTCAAGAATATAAAATTGGGTAGCCACATCAAGCAGAAGCTGATGCTTCACATCCCAGCATAGAATCTCTTGGCTTCCAAGGTTCCAAAATGGGCACATAGATACAGACGACACTGTCAGAACAAGATAGAGTCTCACCACATCTAGAACGTTCTATTCTTGATATGATCATGCACATGAATTGCATATAGTCACATGGTGCCAATTACCATTATTTACTATGGATTTACCTATCTAAAGAGAAGTTACACTAACACTTTATGCACTTCTACTTACAAAAATCTATAAAAGCATAGCTATCTCCTGGCTTTTGACTCCAATTCAGGATAAACAAAGCAATCCTCTCAGGGGAAGCCCATTTCACCATAATTCTAAGTCATTGTAAGCATTAAATAAAAGCTAACTACTTGTAATCAAGTGTGTTCTAATGCAGTTAGGAAATTAGATTACAGGTGCTTATTTTTAAAATAAATCCTTTAATTCTGACACCTAAGTCAGATGCTAGTTAACATGAACAGCGTCAACTTTTTGGGTGGCATATGTTTTCAGATATCTGGAACATTCATGGACTCCTAAATGCCTTGTGTACTAAATTTATTTTAACTGTCAATTGTTTTCTCTAGAAATAATTTTCAATATAAAATAAGGATAGTAAGAATAAGCAGAATATTAAATATTAATCTTACATTAATTAAGATGTTAACACGTACAAAATTTAATACTTTCCTTAAGGTATGAGCATTTATCTAATTCATCATTTCAAGGAAAGAATATGTTTAAGAGAAACTGTTTCATTTTTTAACCACAAGGACTACCCAGAGCAGTTTCAGCACCAGGGATAGTAATCTTTCTGGATGGTAGTGAATGTCCTAATACAGTTCGGTAAATGTTATGTGTCTAACTTCAAATGAATTCCTAAGTTTATATGAGTGAGTATAATATGATAGGTAACAGCACAGACACAAGGGAAACATTCAATGCATGTTTTCTGGTTCTTATTCTTGCTGTTATTCTTGTTATATGTGAAGGTGATGTAATAAAAAGCTAGTTATAGTTCTCCTTGATCCATTAAATGTGGAAAATTAATGACCTTAATTAAATATTTCTTTTTATACATGTTATTTTTAAATAAAGCACAATAATGAACCACTATTTCTCAATATTAGAAAAAACAAGAAAGAAAAACAAAAATCATGAATTGAAATTTTTCACTCAAACTTAAGCAATGCTTATTAGAAACATAAAAAAAAGAAAAAATATCCTTCCAAACATAGGCATAGGATTCCCGTGTATTATGATTTTTCACCAGAATTTCACTGGTATACTTTTCTACATGCTTTGAGGAATGAAAGAATTAGCAAACTGTTGACCAACTGTAATATATTATATATTATTATGTGTTTTTTTTAAATGAGGGTAAAAAAGGACACTAAAACCTCTAGAAAGTTAAACTATAATTATTAACTTATGGAAGTTGCCAAAAAGCGTTAATGTCTATGCCAAGAATGACTGCAAATCTATGCATTAGAATTTCCTTGCATCTTAATTTTTAAAGGGTAATTATTTGGAAAAACTTGGCCAATTTGAAGTTTTTAATGTATAAATAAATAGACGTATTTTAACTAATACCTATTCTTTATTAGAAACTGGGTAATCTGGGTTCTGTACAATTTTGTGTCTGGCCATTTATCTGTTTATATGCCAGCAACAAATAAAAAAATTTTGAATCCACGAATACCCAACATATTTTTAATGGGTGGATCCATCTCTATGCTGACATATTATGGTTATTACATCAATTTCTAGTTAACAGATATCTGAGTGTGGTGCTGAACCTGGGAAACTAGTACTTACAAATCCAGTCATCAGGAATGCATAGTTGAATGGCCAAAATTCAGGAAGCAGATGGATAAACCAATGACCCATTAACCTAAAAGCCTTTAACAGTTCACATGATCTAAGGGAAACAAAATTGGTGGGAAAAGGAGTACACAATACTTGCAGGAAAAAACAATGTGGTGCTGAAGCCTGACACCTTACTGACACGCCACTCCTCCACCCTGGAGAGAACTAGTGCTGCGTGAGCCTGGCCTGAGGTCCACTGGCAATCACTACTATTGTCTAGCTAGTGGCATTCGTTGGTCAGTTTTGAATACAAAGATAGAAAGCAAACAGTTACTAGACGAAGATAATTTTCCCCCATCCACAGTAGGGTTTGGCTAGCATTCACATGCATGTTGCCACAGTACAATTTATCTACTAACTAACATTAGCCATTAAGTTAGTAAACTCAGGTCATGGAAAATAAGGGTGGTGTCAACAGTCAACAGAAATTCTACATAATGAGGATCTAATAACGAGTGCATAAATCATTTAGTTAGTTTTTTTTTACTTTCAAAATATTTTGTGGCATCATGAAAACATGGTATAAATCCCAAGTGAAATTTATCTAGAGATTCGACAAAGCTTTGTCCAATTGATTACTGGACAGATTCTTTGAAAAACTGGCTAAGACATTTATTGTCAGACTCTTCTTGAGAGAAACTGGCTGTTTGGCTCCACCTATACTCTCTTACCTAAGCCACACATTCCTGAATACGTGTCCCTCAGGGACTAATGCCTTCCGCCAAAGGAACCAAATAAATACGCCAGAGCTGAGGCACAAAATTGCCTTGCTGCTTTCTGAAGGATCTCAACTTTGGCCTCTTGTTTAGTTTATGTTTCTTTTTGTTCATTATGTTTCCATATTCTTGACTGTTTGCCCAACTCTAGATTGCCTTTGTGCTCTGTACCTGAAGATTCGTGGTTGTCTTAACTCTCCTTTTCAGGTTTGCCCCCACTACAGCTTGTCTCACAGCTTCGATTCCTCACCATTAGACTCCTGCCCACCAGCTCTGGGCCTTGAACCCATCATCTCCCTTTTAACATCCTCTCAACCGGTTCCCTGCTCTGAGCCGGCAGCCATGGCTCCCTACAGGCTGCGTTTCCAGATCTCAGGAATTATTCCCTCATTCTGGACAGCTGACAGAATTAAGGCTATTGCTTTCTCCGTAATACTCTGTACTTTGCAAAGTACAGATCACATTTTATCACAATTTATCTCATTTGTCTCATTACAACAACCCCCCCTTCTATAGCAAGAACTGTTCATTCCCATTTTATTGGTAAGAAAACCCAGGCTCAAAGAGGCCAAATAATTTACTTAATAGTATACAGTGATGATTCAATACTCTGAATGCTAGTTCTGAGGGCCCTACTTCTACTTAAAAATTTAATGTTTTGAGGAATTTAACAGTCTTTTAGATGAATGATTTCATTCTGGTTTAAAAACTCTTTGTTCTTCTTTCTTTAATAGTTGAGATCACCTTGTATTGCAAATGATTTGTATCAAATTGTTGAATTTATTGAATTGTTAAATTTTCTAGCTTCAATTTCCTTCCTCCTTTCTTTCCTTCATTCAGACATTTATTAAGTACTTACCATGTGTCAGTCAATGAACACAGTGTGTTGCTGAAGAGTTTATGTATAAGGAAAACATAATTCCTGCCTTCAAGCAGCTGCCAATCTAGTGAGGAAGAAATACATAACAAATGACTACAACACTATATATTATTTTCATAAAAATAAACACCATATAAACTATTACCTTCTGAAATCATATTATTTACACAATTTTTACTAGTTTGTCAGTGTCCTCTATTACATTGTAAGCTACATGAGGACAGGGCCTTTATCTCATTCACTGCTGTATTTCCTGTACCTTGAAACTACATACGGCTTGTAGAATATATTCAATGGATATGTGCAGTAAGGAATAAATGTTAGTTCTCTTTTAGGCTTTATAAAAATCATGTTTCTAGTGAATGAAGATTACTTATTAGCTACTACACATAAATTCAATGTATTTCATTTAAACTGTTGGTTCTTTTAGTTGAACTTCTTTTAGGTTTTTCTAGCCTTATCAAATAGGCCATACGTGTTATATTAGTTAAGGGACATATAGTCTTTTAAATATAGAACTCATTTCATTTATTTATCAACAGATATATACTGTTAAATACACACACACACACACACACACACACACACATATATAAAATGTCTCTTTAATGTTGTCCCATTTCATGTTTCCTTTGATTCATATTCGTTAGTATGTTTTCTGATGAATCCAGAATGAATGTTGGCCAGGCGCGGTGGCTCATGCCTGTAATCCTAGCACTCTGGGAGGCTGAGGCAGGGGGATTGCCTGAGGCCAGGAGTTCAAGATCAGCCTGAACAAGAGCGAGACCCCATGTCTATTAAAAATAGAAAAATTAGCCAGGCATGGTGGCCCTTGCCTATAGTCCCGGTTACTCGGGTGGCCGAGGCAGGAGAATCACTTGAGCCCAGGAATTTGATGTTGCAGTGAGTTGTGATGATGCCACTGCACTCTAGCCTGGGCAACAGAATGAAATTATGTCTCAAAAAACATGAATAATAATAATAAAATGAAAATAAAATAAATGTCACAGAGTTGTTACTATGTGAAATATTAATATACTAATCTATCTGTATATTTTATTTTAGGTTAGTGCTTGCTTATTGAGTAGTAGATTGTGACCAAGCTGGAAGGGTTTGATGTTTCAATTACATTGACTAATTTTTGTTTTTAGCTGCTGCATTCTAAGTTTCATTGCATCTCTGCTCTTCACTTTGTTCTCTGTTATATGGGATTATATTTCTTTTGGCATTTTTCTTACTTAAACATCAAAGATTAAGTAAGATTACATTTTATAATTTGAATGCTGAGACCACCATGTCTCTATACTTAGCTTTCAAAATAGTTAACAGTATTATCCACAGGTGGAAAGTTAATATATGTTTTATAGCAATTCAATATTAGATGTTTTCAGTTTAGGTACTAGTAGAGGTATTGGAGCAACAGAAGACATTATGAATTTTATAAATATTCCTGGGCAGGATAATTCCAAAGAAGTTATAGATAGGAAAAGAAAGCAAAGTACAAAAAATATCTGTGTTGACTCACGTTTTAAAAACTGGAAGCCACACGGATCACCTTAACTATCACTAGGAGGTGCATGCCATATGAAAGATGCCACAGTGTGTGGGTTTATGACTGTCAACGTCCAGATTCAACATGCATGCCTAAAAAATAATTTACCAGAGTTAATCCCATGAAATCCCACTGTCCCTTTAAAAAAAAGAAATCAGGGAAAACCCTCTGTCTTGGCATAAACAAAGTACTAAACTTGTTTACAAAGAAAGCAATAACAAAAGATTTTGATGAAAATGAAAAGGAGAGAAGCAGTCAGAGTACTAAACTTGTTTACAAAGAAAGCAATAACAAAAGATTTTAATGAAAATGAAAAGGAGAGAAGCAGTCAGATATTGAAACAATGGGGAAAAAGTCTGGTTTAAACCATCACATGCATTTTGATAGACTGTTTACTTCTGCTGGTTAGTGAATTGTAAAGGAGTGTTTTGATATTATTTGATTATTTTATTATTATTTGCATATTCTTTTGACTGTTTTATTTTTATGAAATTTCAATGAAAAATATTTAGTTCATAATATGCCTTCTTTCTCCATGACTAGCAAAAAGCAAAGTTATATTGCTAATTTGGTTTAATGTACTCAATTCAGATAAAACATTTAAGTTTGAGATATAAATGGAAGTCATTAAGACTATTGTAAAATAAATTAATGTTGAATATAAATAGGGCTACTCAGTAAACATAGAAAAAAACTAAAGACACTGATGTCTTATTTGCTCTTTGATGAAGGGAAATCAAGTCAATAAAGGAAAAGAAAATAAGTAGAGATTAGTGTATTTAATTATGTAATTTGAAAACTCACAAAACTCTACTAAGACCCTTTTTTTGTGTTAATCTACAGGGTATCTCAAAAGTCGCCATAGATAGGGAAAATGGGAAATTGTAGTTAAATGTATCTTTATTTACAAATAATTAAAAGTACATTTAACCCTATGTATGGCGACTTTTGGGACACCCTGTATAATCACAACTTTTACATCTATTGAATACTCATTACAGGCACTATTCTAAATGCTTTATATGTTTATCTTTTTAAATCCTCCAAGCAATACATATAATGTAGTTACAGTAGTCATCCCTTATCCATGGTTTTGCTTTCCATGGTTTCAGTTACTCATGGTCCAAAAAATGTTAAATGGAAGATTCCAGAAATAAACAATTCATAACTTTTAAATCGCATGCCATTCTCAGTAGCATGATGAAATCTCATGCTATTCCACCCAGTCCTGCCTGGGACATAAATCATCCCTTTGTCCACCGTATCCATTCTTTGGTACCTGCCCCTCAGTCACTTAGTCTTGGTGATCAGATTGACAGTCACCGTATCGCGGCGCTTGTGTTCAAGGAACTGTTATTTTACTTACTGGCCCTAAAGTGCAAGAGTAGTGATGCTAAAAATTTGGATATGCCAAAGAGAAGCTTTAAAGTGCTTCCTTGAAGTGAAAAAGTGAAAGTTCTCAACTTAAGGAAAAAAAAAATCATATGCTGAAGTTGTTAAGATCTATGGTAAGAACAAATCTTCTATCCATGAAATTGTGAAGGAAAAAGAAATTCTCGCTAGTTTCACTTTTTCACACTTCAAACTGCAAAAGTTATGGCCACAGTGCATGATAATTGCTTAGTTAAGATGGAAAGGCATTACATTTGACGGTGGAAGATATCAACAGAAATGTATTCCAATTGATGGCAACATGTTGCGCCAGGAAAGATTGAGCTTATACAAAGACTTTAGCAAGGGATCCCCTGAAAGGAGTAACACCAAGCCATTTACTACAAGTAAGGGATGGGTTCAGAGATTCAGGAATAGGTTTGGACTGAAAAATATGAAAATAACTGGAGAGGCTGCATCTGTTGATGAAGTTGCTGCCACATTTCTGGAAGAGTTGAAGTTGGTTAAGGAGAAAGGACACTATCCAAAGTAAGCCTTCAATTGTGATGAAACTGGGCTCTTCTGGAAGAAGATACCCAATAAAACCTCCATTCATAAAAGTATAAAGGAGGCACCAGGACATAAAACATGGAAGGACAGATTAACTCTATTACTATGTGGCAACGCGGCAGGGCATATGATAAATCCAGCCATAGCATACACAGAACCCACACAGTCTCACAAACACAAACACAAATTATCTGCCTGTGTTTGATATGGGGTTCAGTACTACATGCGGTTTCAAGCATCTCCTGGGGGGCTCTTGGATAAGGGAGGACTGCTGTATATTTTACAGGTGCAGAAATAGGATCATGGGTAATTTGTCTGGAGTTGAACCCAATCTATCTAATTTCAAAACCCATTCTTTTAGCCACCATACCATACTTCAAAGAATTATTTGGGATTAAGATGGGAATGGTAAAAAACAGTGAAATGTTTTGTTTTATAATGTAATCATGTGAGCTCTCAGTTGTGTATGTGAAAGAAAACACTATGGTATGAATTACGAGGGCAAACCATGTGGCCACTGTCTTACTATGCTTCAGAGAATGCAAACAACCTGAAATATGCTATGTTTTTTATTCTTGCCACTGCAAAAGGAATCTGGCTGACCTTGTTTTAATATAAACAAAGAAACTGGTGATAAAGGTATGGCCAACTTATCACATTTCGTTTACTTTTCATAAGATTAGATCAGCCAAACAGAAATGAAGTTTTATATACACATTCATGTGTATTTAACAGATACCTTAACACTAAATGTGATTAAGCATCTTTGTCTTTTAAGTTCTACTTTAGTCTAATGATTGTCTGTGTTATTTAAGATTCACTTTTACATTAACAACAAAGGCACTACATATAATGTGTAGCTCAAAATATATGAAATTAAACTCTCCTGTGGAAGATACAGGTTAGATACTCTGTTCTTTCTTTTCACCTCTCTTTTCTGAGCCTGACCCTTCTGCCTGTTAAGTGAAAAGTGATACACTACAATTCTGGGAAATCAAAGTGTAAGCTTCAAATTGTCTCTGTGTACTACCTGCTAATTGGTCAATGAGGTAGTTGTTTCAGGCTTTCTTTCACTAGTTAATTCATGGCTGTTCGCATCAGAGAAAGGCTCTAACCCAAAACTTCATGCACCAGTACTAGGCTCAGATTGGATCTATGCACTGTTTCTCAGTTGCGCCAAAATTTGGTAAAGATGCTATCTCTAATTTTGAAGAGATTCTAATAATGAGATAACTATTCCAAAGGATTCTTGGATATCACCTCATAGCATTTCTTCTCCTCCCCTTACGCAGGGTATATGCCTTTAATCATAATTATATAGAAATGTAATGGTAACATTTTCAACAGGAATTAGGCGATTACAAAATCTTTGCCAGAAAAGCATAATAAGGAGTGATTATTAATGTGATTAAAAAATTAAATTTTGGTTAATCTTAATGAATACAATTATAAACAATTTATTCCAAGTGACTTTTTTCCAGAATTAAAATGATTCCAAGGAAACAGAAAGGCTAATGGAATTTTCTGAAACTTTTTAGACATAGAGATATACAACCAGATTGACTCTAGAGATGATATTCAAAAAGGTTGGGAGCCACTGGCATAGGATTCCTGTCAGGAATAGAATGAGGTAAAAGTAGAACATAAGACAAAGTATAGAGGGCTTTTGGTATCAAAATAAGGACTTTGGGCTTAATTTGTTAGGCAGAGAGAATTACTGTTGATGTTTTCAGCAGATGACATGTATGTATGTAGAAGAGTTGTGATTAATAAAGCAAAAACCCTGGACCACTAATCTGTCCGTAAAGGTGATGCTTTAGGAAGATGAGAAGTGTGAGTGTGGAGACAAGAAGACCAGATATGGAGTGAGTAGTATGTGAATCAAGATAATGGCAGTGAGAATGAAAAAAAAATGGGATGAATGCTAGACATATTGCCAGGAAAAATGGGTGAAGGTATGACCAATGGTGAATAGGTATCTGTGTCTGGTACATCTTTGTGTATTTTTATGTGGCGTTTAAGTGTACATGTGTGCATTAGGGTGTTTGTATGATGTCGAGTTCTTTTGAAATTCCAGAGTACTTGTCATTTTTATATCATTCATTTGACTTTTTTCACGACTTGCTGATTAACTTTCCATGTGTAAACACAATCTTTCTTTAAATGTAAAAATTTGAAATAATCTATTTCAATTAGTCTAGTTTTTGGCACTTAAGTGTTTGCTGATTGGCAAGCATTGACATTTTAACCATTCCAAAATTGGGTCAAATTAGGTAACAAACATGGAATCGCTACTTTGTGTCTGTGTTCTCCGGTTAGGAGAAAATTTTGTGGAGCAACAAAGGCAGAATTAATAGTAGTTGGAGGAAATGGAAGTTTAAGTTTGGTGAAAAAATTGTAAATAGACACCTAGATAGTCTAAATGACTTCAGGTCTCTATGGCAGGACAAAATATATCCACTGATCCTGAAAGAATCTAAAAACTAGATCACAGAACAATTCTCTGTGGTCTTTGAGGAGTCATAGAGAAGCAGAGGCACCAGAGGACTGAAGCGCTCAAGGCAGAGGGAGGTCAATGCTTAAAAATCCACAGCAAGTAACTTAATATCACCAAAATTGATAATAATAATTCACATTAATATATTGTCATTTAATTTTACTCAGATATAGATACAGAGTGTTTCCAGACTTTAGCTAGCTAGTTGTCTGAGTCCCTTATGATATCCTTTTGGAAAAGTTAGAGAAATATGGGCTAGTTGTTACCATAGTTTGGTAGCTAATTAATAGTTGAAGGATTATACTAAACAAGTACTTTTAAAAACCTTTAATTAGCAGTTTGCAAGCCTTTTGACCATGGCTTGCAGTAAGAAATACATATCACATCATTACCTAGTAAGCATATATGTGTATATATATATGTGTGTATAATTAAACAAGTTTCACAAAACAGTACTTATCCCTTACAAAACAGATGTATTTGAATATTTTCCCATTCTGTGTGTTTCTATTTTACTTCATTAAAAAAAAAAAAAACCTCCTGGTTGCAACCCACTAAAATAATTTCATGACTCCCTAATGGGTTTCAAAAATGTGACTTGATTTCAAGCAGAGTGTTACTAGTGACTACTGAGTACTGAGCTGTTTTTATCCTGTTCAATCAAATATGTGGATGAAGATGTATAAGGAATGTTCTTAATTTTTCAGATAAGAATAAGAATAAATAATTTGTGTGATATAATCAGGATTAAGAAATTCCTAGCAGATGAAATTTAAATAAAAAATTGAATAGAAAACTTAAATAAAAATAAAATTTAAATAGATATGTAAAATCTTATACTTTATATTTCAAAATCTAAAAATAAAGGTACATACTGGAGATATGCTGCTGCTAACAAAACAAAAAAATAACAACACCACAAAAAACCTTGGCCTTTCAGGTTGATAATAATTTCAACATGAGGGGAATGGAACCACAGTTATTTGAGAACCTATTACATGCCAAACATGAATCATTACTATATTACGTGATCAATAGTGTCATGCTGTTGAAAAACCAAAAACCAAACCAAACCAAACAGATCAATTTTGATTTGAGGTTACATTAACAGGAGTTGTATTTCTAAAGGTTGAGGTTGAGGTAAGAGTTTCCTTCTGTTTTATACTGGTCTGAACCCACATGGAATTTGGAGTATTCCATTCAGATAAAGTTTAAAAGGACCTATTCTTTAAAGATCAGGTGAAGAAAGTGGAAATATTTAGCTTGGAGAATTGCTGTTTTCATTTATTCATTTTTGAACACATTTATTAAATGTAAATTACAACCCAGGCATGTTAGGTGCTGAAAACACAAAAATAACTGTGGGTCTTTTCCCATAGCCAATGAAGGGAAACATTATTGACTGACACTTGTTACTACATTAAATACCTTAAATGTACTAGCTCCTTTAATCCTAGGAAGTTATATTATCATTCCTACTTTGGGTTGGGTATATTGAGGCTTTGAAGCTAAATCATTTTCTAAAGATCACACACGTAAGTGGGTACTGGAACTCTAATTCAAATCCAGGTTCCACTTAATCTGAAGCATGTGTTCTCAACCACTGTGCCTCCTGAAACTCAGATTCACAGGCTTCTTATCTTTGAAGGGTTATCCTTAGGAAGTATGGGTATGTAAAAAATGTGTACAAAATTAATATTTATCACATAAAATATTTTATTAGTCTGGAGATTTAAAAATGAATAGTTTAGGTTCTTCTATTATTATGTAGCTATCTTTTATTTCAAAATATTGGTAATGCAAATGCCAAATTATTTGTGTATTTGTAGGGAAATAGGTTCTGTTGGAGAAAAGGAAACAGACCTGCTGTCTTTTCTAAACTTTATGCTTTTGGGGATGGTATTGAAAACATATAACTGTGTAATTATGCAGACTTGTATGTGGTTATAATTGGTATTACATGTGTTTATAGGTCATGCAGCACATATTATGCCTGTATACTAAGGATACAAAGACACATTTACTATATGCTAGCTGCTGAGTTGAAATTATTTCAGTGCATTCTCGCTTCCCTATGGGACAGGGCTTATCATCCCTCTGTAAGGAATAAACAGACTGAAGCTCAAATAGCTTGAGTAGACTTCACAGGTAGTAAGTTGTGAGTAGGATTCAAAGTCACATGTACTTTCCATAGTACAATGCCACCCTGTGAGGAGCTGACAGTCTACTGTAGAAACCTCTTCAATTGTTAAGCCCTTTGAAATATCTCTGAAATAGAATTAAGTATGCAAAATAAGTGAGGTTTTCCTGCTTTGAAATAGTGATATCCTCTTTACCCATTCCCTATCACCACAAAAGAAAAATGAACAAATCAGAAAAATGCAACCAAAATGAACACACATACTGCTTAAGAAACAAAACAGGGAGTATTTAAACGGAACTGTTAGAATGATGTTAAGCTATTCATTCAGAAAGGCAATAGAAAGTTCAGGTTGTCACTGTCTCTCAAAGCACTCATGCAAGAAATATAAAAATAGCAAGAGGTAGAACTTGCTGCCATATACATACATGCACAGTGGGGAACAAATCCTAGTGTGATAACCTTTCATTCTGGATTTATGTATTTAGAAAAGATATACCATTTTAAATTTGCAAATGAAACAGTGTTCCTAAAA
The DNA here is from genome assembly GCA_963575035.1 of Avahi laniger. Lineage (NCBI taxonomy): Eukaryota > Metazoa > Chordata > Mammalia > Primates > Indriidae > Avahi > Avahi laniger. The sequence continues at coordinate 39,449 of CAUYSK010053212.1, forward strand.
GCAGGTGATACTCACTTGGGACAGACAAAAATGTTGTAGGTGGATACAAATGTTACAGGACTTTTCAGTTATAGTATATTTCAACTCACCCTATAAGACTTCTATGTTTTATAAATTTCCCATAGTTTCAGCATCCTAGCATTTTACAATTCAATTGCTATTTAATTTAAATGGATATACCACTTACCACTTCTTGCAGCAATTTTTGATTAACTACTTTAATAATTCAGTCAACTCGGTGCAAGTTTAAACAAGCAAAGAAACATAAAACCAAGCGCTAATCTTGAGCGCTGGTTTAGAGAAACTTTGTTATAGCCTATGGTACTTTAGAATTTCACCATATTCCTGTATCCTGGGAGTTAACTTGACCAGCAGGTCCTATTAAATATGAGTAATAACAAACTTGATTAAGATGGACTTGTATATTGATTTTTTTCATTTGAACTGACAATTAAAATGATTTGAATGTACCTCAAGATACCTAATATTTCTGGTGGCTTGTAATATATCTTTATTGAAAAGGGCAGACCTCAAGAAATATTAAAGAAAAGTATATCCTTCCTTTCGAAGAAGAAAACAGCAGTCATGCCTGTTTAGTTTTAATTCAGTACTGACAGCAAGATTACTGAGTACATTTTAATTTTAAAAAATTAAAAGTAATTTTTTTTTTGCTTCTGTGTCTGTGCAGACACAGAAATCTACTTTTCTCACAGTGAGAATCACGCATGTTTTTAGATCACTTAAAAAATTCTGTGACCCGTACGTGCCTATGAAAAAGGGAAGCATCATTAATTGGCATCATACCTGAGGAGATTTTGAAAGTATGGGATTTGTCGCTCTCACCAAATTACCTCACAGTGTCGCACAGTGCAGCCGTTTTAGGCTGGGAGGTGAGTTCAAGAGCTGTTTGTTGTTGCGAGCTTGATCCAGAGAGGATCGCCGTTTGACAAGTTCTATTTTAAGTCGTGCCCGAGTGTGCAGGTGTCAGCCTCTTTCATGGCTGTAGAAACACAACCATTACGTTCCCTCCGTATCCTTCCCTGGACAATGAGGGATCGTTCTCCCCCGGTGCGTTTGTTTCTGCTTTGCCAGCCACTTTTTCTTTGGGAAATTCCGGGGATGGCAGGTTGACAGGACTGTGAGGAAGGGCGAAGAGAGGCAGAAAGAGGTCATGTGCCACTCCCCTACCTTACAAGGCACGTGGCACAGGCAGTACCAGCGACTGGATGCAACAACGAAGAGGATGAGCCTCCTCTGAGCGAGAGGATATTAAGAGAATGAGGAGGTGGCGGCGAAGGCAGGACACGCACTCGGTGTCCTTCTCCACAGGGAGAACGCACCCTCAAGGGAAAAACCACAAGGAAGCCACTACCCGCCCCGCCTCTGCCAGCTTGCCCCGGTGTCTGGCAGCAGTCCCCATGCACCTGCTCACCTGTCTATCCGTTCAGGGTGGTTGGGGGAGGGACGAGGGGAGTCGGGGTGGGTGGGTGGGAAGAGAAGGAGGGCAGGGCAAAAGAGGGGGTGCACCGAGGGCTCCGCCCCCGGAGGCTCTGCGCAGGCGCAGTGGCCGCTACCGCAGGCAGGGGGCGGCAACATGGCGGAGTGAGCGGCGGCGTCGGGGCTTCACAACAACAGTGGCGCCCGTAGCAGCGGCAGTAGCAGCGTCAATAGCGTCGGCCTCCGCCTGAGCTCCAGCACCGGCCAGCGCCGTGGCCAGCCGCTCGCGCTGCAGGGCATTTCGGAGCGGCAGCGGCAGCATCTCCGCGGGGGGCGGGCCGGGCCGGACGGACCGGGAGGGGGAGAGAGAAGAGGCAGCGGCGGCGGCAGCGGCACAGCTACTGGGCGGGCGCTGCCGCTCGCCCGGCAGCGGTTAGCGGTGCCGCCACCGCCGGGAATAAGCCTGAGAATCCCCCACCGCCTCGGCCGGGGAGGGCGCGGGAGCGGGCCGGGCTGAGGCGCAGGCGGGGAGCGGGCCCGGCGCCGCGGCGCTGGTGGATGCTGGGGCTCCGAGGCGACGGCCGGGGGGCGGGGGCCGAGGCAGGTATAACGGTACCGGCGGAGGCAGCGCCGCTGCTCTTCCCTTCTCCTCAGGAGAGGGGCCAATGGCGAGCGAGAAGCCGGGCCCGGGCCCGGGGCTCGAGCCTCAGCCCGTGGGGCTCATTGCCGTCGGGGCCGGAGGAGGAGGCGGCGGGGGCAGCGGCGGTGGCGGCACAGGGGGCAGCGGGATGGGGGAGCTGAGGGGGGCGTCCGGCTCCGGCTCGGTGGTGCTCCCCGCGGGGATGATTAACCCTTCGGTGCCGATCCGCAACATCCGGATGAAATTCGCAGTGTTGATTGGACTCATACAGGTCGGAGAGGTCAGCAACAGGGACATCGTGGAGACGGTGCTCAACCTGGTAAGGCAAAAAGCGTGCTCTACCGTCTGCGTCCCCAGCCCCCACATCCTCCGTCCCCAGCGCCTCCTGCTCCCACCCCTCCACCCCCGGGGTCACACACGCAGCGCGTCCCTGGGAGCATAGATCGTTCAGCCGGTATTGCCCAGCGGGTGACCTGCCTGCGCGCTGCCAGTGCCACGCCACCTCCCTGCTCTCCTCCTCCTGCCAGCCGAGCGCAGTGCCCAACTTAACATTGCTTCTTATCACTTCTCTCGACTACCAGTAAATCAGTCCTCGCCATGAAGGTTTTGGCTCGACTTTAGAGTTTAGTTAGGGGTTGAGGAGGGCCCCTGTTCTCTGGGGTTCTTTCTCCCACACTCTTAATTGTCCGTGGTATCGCTCTCGAAGGATGACAGCCTTGTCCCTGGAGCCTAAATTCCCCCGTGCTACTGAAATGTGAGAAGCGCATGAGCTTCCAACTTGAGCATCTGGGGTGTGATGTTTTCCAGGGAGGAGGAAAATGATGCAGTTTTGCATCTGTCTTTAAATATTCCAAGGCTATGATGGAGAGGGTTGTGGCCATATCCCCGCTCCAGTCTCTTAGACAGCCTTCCATTCTTTGTAATATTGCCCTGAATATGCTGCTCTGTTAGTCATTTTTTTTTTTTTTTTGTGCACACAAGGTGTGCGAAATGTGAGGGCACCAGATCATACAGGTTGGTTTCTATGGTTGCCTTCAGGAGCGTGGCATGTACATAAAGACAAAAAGAAAGGTTTCAAACGCAGCCTTAGGTTTTGGTTCCTTTCATGATAAGAGTTACTGCAGAACTGTGTATGACTTAATGTTTTGCGCTGTCTACAGAGAGGCTAAGAAGCATTCAAGATGTCAGGGGAAGAAATGGAAAGAATATGGAGAAGAGAATCATAAATTAAGGATAATTAAGAGTAGTTCATTTTTAGTGCTTTGTAAATGGAGTTTTCGTTGCAGCAAAGCTTTTTAAATAGTTTCTTCTGCAGTATCTAGAAGTCTTTGACATATTGTAAGGTTGGGTTTTGGAAGGCAAGGCATAAATCAAGAGCAATCAGTTGACTATTGTATTTGGTGTGGAATATAAAAATAAGCTTGCCAAGGGGGTTTTATAGCCCCCACGCAGGCTGATTTTTCAGCAAAGCAATTATTTTTATTTGATCTATCGGAAAACTGAAAGAAAGCTGCAGCTACATCAGCGATGTCCTGAGACGTGGATTGGATTAGATAATGTCTATGGTTTATGAACCTCTTAAATTCACAGAAAAGTTGAAGCTGTTTTTTGTTTGTTTGTTTGGGTTTTTTTTTTTTTTTTGCTGGTGTGTCAAGTCAAAGATAGGAGATTATCTGTCTTTGTTATATTTATTGTTGTTTAACTACAAAACACCTCTTTTTACTTTTGTGTACCCTTGAAATAAATTATCTCAAAAAGTCAATATAAGTTTGGTGGAAATGTCATCACATTGATATAACCTAATTCTTTTTTTTTTTTAAATTTTTTTTAACCTAATTCTTTTAAAAACACACTACTACAAATACAGCTTTCTTGGGAGTTTTAATTTTAACTAGCTGCAAATAGGAGGTCAGTACTTGCCTTTTTTTCTCTTTAAAAGAAAAGAGATTAAATCTCAAAATGTAAGTTAGCAGGTACTGTATTTCTGTATAAAGGAACACATTTTAAGTTTTTCCTGTTTTTGTCTAACCAATGCCATTTTTACTTTAGCTGATATTACCTATTTTAGTAATATTTGTATGCTTACTGAATACATTTTAACCTGATAAGAGGCAGTAGAGCTTTCACAACCTGGAAACTGATTTGAATGTATAACCAGTTTGGACTCTGCAGCAGTAGCAATGTATGCTGAATCAGTTCTTAACAGATGGGGTTCTTTAGATATACAGTATACTAAGAAAGGAAGTGAAATATTTCTCCTGAGGTAAAAAAGAAATTTAACTCTTTAGTGCAGTGAAAATCTGGCCTAAAGTCTCAATATGCAAACATTATTTTAGAGAATGTTACCATTCAGTTTAGAGTTAGTAGAAATAAGGTAATACTGAAATGGTATATCACCAAGTCCATTTAAGACCTTGTAACTGCAATGATTTTTGAAATTAAAAAAGTTAGATTTATAATTTCTTTGAATTGTATTTAAAGAATGCAATAGATTTTTAAATGGAAACTTTTGGGGAGAAGAATAAATGACAAAAGGAGCTATTATTAAGTTGTTAAATAAATTGATTGTGGAATATGAATTAGTCATTTGAAGTGTAATATTTCTTAAATTGTAGGTTCAGGGCTATAATTATTGTTCCGACATACTCATGATGAAAATGTCATGTGAAAATTGAAGCTAATTCTCAAAAATATGTGGAAATCATAGACATTTAAAAAATAATCTTTAATAAGAATGTAAATCAATAACATTTATTTAGGACACTCAGTGACTTGTGAGAGGTCAGAAACTTCTATTATTGTCTCAAAAATTAATGTTTTCAATTTTCAGTTTTAATTTAAAACATTACATAGACGTGTAAGGTGAAATAGTGAAACATCATTCAGGGTGCCCTGAAAAGAGAACTAATGCAACTTCAAAACGAAAGAGTTACTACCTTAAATACCTTTGTCTCAGTCATCTTTTCTCAAAGAAAATATTTTTCTTTCTTTTTTCTCATTCATTCTTTCTTCTTATTATAGTATGAAAATACTAATACTTGGTTTTTAGGTGCTATTTCTCACATGCCTTGGCCAAAGAATTAAAAGTTTTCCAGGGTAAAGTTTAAGCATGCAGTAAAATATAGGACCTCTTCAACACAGCCATGGCTGTAATTTTTCTGCTTTTGTTTCCCAAAGGTAAAGATCTATTTCCATTATTCAGGTGGATTGTGGAAGTTTGGTGAAGAATCACCAATGTAATGTGAAATAAAATGAATGATTTTTATTGTAGAAACATATATTTTGTATAATGATATTATAGTTAAAACACTGAAATATGGATGGATAGTGTCAGGAAGATGGGTAAATTAGTTTGTGAATAATGTTACAATGAGAGTATTGTCAAGGATTTGCATTGTAGCTCTACCAGTGAAAGAAACTAATCAACAACAGACTTTGGCTTCAGGAGGAATTATGTAATGTGGCAGTATAAGTTTAACTACAACAAAGAGATCTTATTGACGGTTTTCAGTTGTAAAGCAGGCATACTACTTAATCTATTTATTGCTTCCTTTGTAAACACACTTAACATATATTTATATAAAGTTTCTCCTTCCTCAGTGTAAATGCTATGTAAACATTGTGTTATCTTTGTTTATAACATGGACTTTTTAAAATATAAGCATATATTTTTTAAAAAGATAAAAATAAAGGATTAATTACTTAATGAAAGAATTCACATTAGGGGTTTTTGAATAGCTTTCTTATGTAGTATAATTCTATAATTATGATTATAGAATTTAATTATTGACTTACAGATTTTTTTCACGAATTACTGAATTTTGATTTTTTTCATGAAATTTTTTCATGGATTGTGAATTTTTTGTGTGAGTTACTGTGAGATGTATCAGTGTGTCTTTAATCATAGAAAATGATATTTTGTCTGATAATTTTATTTTTTTACATTCTAAAAGGCATGCTGTTTGCTGTATTGAAAGCATAACAACATACTTTGAGGAATTTGTGGGAGCTATCAAGTTTCTTCTTAGCATATGGATCATGGTACTTTTGTTCAAAGGGAAGTTTTAAGTTATTTTTTGTACTTGTACTCCTCTTCCTTGAGTTTTTTTAATTTGCAACTTCAAATTCATAATTTCGTTTTAAAGATATTTAGAATTTCACAAAGAAAACGATGTGTTCTGCATTCGAATTAAATTTTTTAAAAAAATACGTAGTTACACCTTGGATAAACTCATGGAGGTACTTAATACTAATAAAATCACATTTATTTATATTAAAAGGATTTCTTACATTTTAACTTATATTGACATGTAAGCCTTTTCATATTAACTTCAATTATATTTTATTCTTGCAATTAGGCATAGAAAATTAAGGATGCATATGTAAGTACTGGGAGTTTTAATATCTTGAGTTTTGAGATTTTCCACAGAAATATTAATTTAGTCCTAGAATGACACTAAAGTAGCAAATACTTTATAGTCAGTTTATGATAAAGTTATATTAATTTTAAATATTTTTTGCATGGCTAGTCAGTTTTTGACAAATACTATGCTGTTAATAAAAAGTATCTCCAGTTTCTCTGTTCTTTTGCTATACTTTTCCCAAACGTAGTGTACAGTAATTCATTGGGTCTGGCACACCTCAGCCCCTCTTTTTGTATCATTCATGTAGCTGTATTATAAAATTCAGTCATCTGCATTTTTTACTATTAAACATTTTCATGCATCAGTTCCACAAGTTTTCCATTTTTTATGTGTACCTTTCTTTATGCACTGTTAGCGTGTGTCTTTTGCATCACATGTCACTCACTAGTATTGCAGTTATTTATGTGTGTTTCCCCTCCTAGGCTGTGAACTCCATGAGGGCAGAAACTGATCTTATGTATATTTATTTTCTGTATTTCTAGCTCTTGGGTAAGTTAAGTGCATTCTGAGTATGCAGCACACCGTTATTAGACAGTAATAATCTGGACCAGTTTCTGAAGTTATGTTCAGTAGGGTCCAGGCCCAGAATCCTGAAATAAATTAGACCTTTGTAAATTTAATGTATTACTTATTCCTAAAACTAGAAATGTGTGTTGAATATGTATGATGTTATCTGTCTATGTAGGCATTACTACATATGTAAATGTTATTTTGAACTAACATCTGGGAATGGGAAAGAATCTGGTAAAAACTTTTCAGTAAACCTGTATGTATAATTAAATATAAGCACATAACAAAAATCATGTTGTTAATAAAGAAAATACATGATGCATTGAATAGAAATCTAAAAAATATTGTTAGTGTTTGTCATATTACCAAGAATAGAAGACAACTTTTGTTTTTCTCTGTCAAACATACATTTCCCCTTTTTGTAGTGGTACCTCAGTTTTCCTTCGATGAGTTTCCTACTCATTGCTTATTCTTAGTTCAGCTGGTTTAGGTGGGTTGACCCTTTCTGGGTGACTGAACATCAACCCAGGCGTGGCCAGAATTACGGTGATTGATTTTTGAGGATGAACATTTAACCCAAGGGGAGCCACAGAGTCGGTTCCAGAACTTGTGCTGGAACTTTGTCTGTTGGAGATGCTGAATGAGTAGATTTTTAGACCATAGTTGTAGGTTCCTATCTTAGAGTTTGAGCAAGTTTGAAGCAAGGAGAGAGAAATAGCTTCTTGATTCTCTTGGAGCGCTTTGAGTTCTCTGTGTCTGTGCTTATTATCTTCTGCTAAATTCTCTTTTAAAATTTTTTGTTATTGTTATTTGCTTCGTATGAATGTAAATCTGGTTTCTGTCACTTATAAACAGAAAGGATCCCCACTAACATAGACAGTACTATTTGGAAATGAGACATTATAAGAGACAGACCTTAAATGTTGAAATGGAGTGCAAAGCAATGAGGATTTTGCTGTCCCCTAGCAATTCCTTTTAAGGAATTAAATTACATACAGAGCAGCGTTTAAATTGTCACCTGTGTTATCTTTGTCCACGGAACTATTGAGGCTGGTATTTTAGGGATGTTGGAATGTTTTGGCCACTTCTTGGGTTCTTTGATAACATCTTACAAGAGAGCAATTAACTTTGGTCTAAGCTGGCATGCTTGAAAGCAGAAAGGAAAGAAAATGTAGTCTTTCCAAGTAAGAGAGGCCTTTTCTGCCTGTAGCTTCCATGCAAGGTGGCCAAGAGAATCATATCAGAAGTGTGTAGTGTGTAAAGCCCTAACTTTTTATCCCATGCTAAAGTTGATAAGAGGAAAGGCGTGAGTTTAAATTAGAATGAGGTAAAGTTCTGTTTTACAAGCTTCTCCCAAGCACCTTTTGTAGTTTATACTCCATCCTCCTGACCAAAGTAACAATCCAGTTGTAAAGAGCTTTAAAGTAGAAAGCAACCAAGAAACAAGTGATAGAATAGCTGTGCCTCCTCACCTAGTTTATTGTTTCTCATTGCTTCAAGGAAGATCATTAAGCTGAGGGTTAGGGGGATAAGAGTACTGAGAAGGCCTGTTGCCATGAGACTGAAACTTAAAAACTGAAACCTAGATTGGTATACTGTATCCTGACAAGATCTCTTGTTTTGGTTGTGAATTCAACCTGTTGACCGAGGTAAATTGATCCAAAACTAAGGCTTTAGGGAAGCTGTACTTCCAGGAAAACCTCAAGCCTGATAAACAAAGGCCTGTGTTCTTTTACTTCTAAGGCAATTCTAAGCTTAAGCAGTATATCTGCTAGAAGGAAAATCTTGTACAGCATGGAGGATAATGGACAAGTGAGGTCTTTTGAGATAGTAGTAATGAATGCATCCATACTGGCCAACCAAAGAACTCCCATTTGTAAGGAGAGGTAATTCTTTCTACTCTGACCAATGATATATGGTTTATATCATACTTTGAATTAGTGACAATGGTTTCTTTTACCTTCTCCACTCTTCTAAATGGAATTATAATTATTTATGTTCTTTTTTTACCATTGTATATTATTAATTATTATGAGTATAGTTAAACTTACTATGTTAGGAGATACTACCAAGAAGGATATCCTTAACACAAAAATTTCAGACTCGTAGCTGGGTGCAGTAACTTGAGATTGTCTTTATTTTTGTTTTTGTTTCTTTTTTTACCTCATGGTGAGGCAGTGAGTATGTTTTGTATTGTGGCTAACACAGTAACGTTGTTTAACATGGGTATTTAAATAGTTGTATGTATGGGGAAAAAAAAAGTGAGTTTATGAGGTGAATGAGCAGCCAAGGGCTAGAATGTTATAGATTCCTGTTGGTTTTTGGTCATCTAACATCCATTCTTTCTACTGTTAACAGTTGTAGATTTTTTGATACTCCTTTGGGGAGTTATCCCTTCTGTGTTCTTGAGTATTATGGTTTGGGGCTTCCCTGGACTCCTATCTTTCCTGGACTAAACAGACACAGAAGCTGATATCTGGCCCAACAATAACAGACATTGGTTATAAAATCTATGTGCACTTATGAGACAGCTTGATAACTTCTTTCATTCTGCTAGAGGAAAAAACTGTGCTTTCATTGGGGTTCCTAAAAAAGTTAAAATGTAGTAATAAGCTGAGCTGACTGGCAGTCTGCCACCAAGAAGGCAGAGTCTGCTTGAGAGTGGAACTCTCACAGAGGCACCTAGAATTGAGAGATAAATTGTCGATGGCATTTTTGGAACCCCTGAAGTTAGTCGTACCCCCAGACATTTTCAATACATTAAGCTAATACAATTGCTGGTTTGCTTAAGCCAGTTTGAATAGGATTTCTATTCATTTGCACCCTAATGATTTCTAATATTCTAAATTAAAATTTTAAAAATCCTTAAATGTTAAGTATTAAAGGGCAGATCATAGGAAAAATATTTATTTGTTAAAGGACTTGATACATTTCAAGAAATTAATATAAAAAATTCACCTTCACTAAATAAGCTAACAGATACCATGAGAAAGAAGTGATTAAAAAGAAATGGCCATGTTTGTTAGGGCATGCTAAAATAATCTTAAATGGTGTTGTTGGGCATGTAAAATGCTACAGCTGTTTTAAATGACATTTTACCAAATGTGTATCGGACCTTTAAAGAGCTTCCTGTCATTAGTCCTTAGTTCTTTAAGGAAAAATTACCTGTAGACAGGTATGAGAGTTAAATGTAGTTTGATGATATAAAATAATTGGCAGCAGCCTAAATGTTCAACAGAAAAAAGTTAAATACATTCTTTTTACATCAGTGATACAGAGGGCATACAGCCATTGAAACTTTCTATGCTTCAGTTTCCTTGTGTGCAAGATGGGATCTCTTCCTTATAATGTAGATATGCAAGTTGTGCAGATTAAATGAGTTAATATATGTAAAGATCTTCGTATATAACTGACTTTGTTTAGTACTTAAACTGTTGTTACTTTTATTCTTACGTTGGTCCTGAGGATCATCTGATCAGAAAAAAATAATGACCTAACTAAAACTGGGCTGCCTTGTTTTTAGCTTGGAGTACCTGAGCCTGGTCACCTGTTGGGGAGGGGATCTGAGGTACCCACAGATCATGCTCTCTTGGATGCATAGGAGATCTACATAGTCTTTAACAGTGCCTTGGGTAGTTTTTCCTAAATTCCCACTTTGAGCGAGTAAGATGGGAACCTGGAGAAGGAACAGGAATGATGTAACACCAGTTGCTTTGCCAGGAATCCATCTCTTCCTTTCCTCACATGGCTGCATTTCACATGTAGCTGTGGTAAGACATGAATGGCGATCCCAGGCAAGTAATACCTCCCTCTGGGAGTATTTACTTAAATATTTAGAAGACTACTTGGGTAACAAGTCTATGGGGCAAGCTAGAGAATTAAAAATATTTTATGATTAGTTTATTTTAAAAAATAACAGCCTATATTTTAATAGCTCTTAACTATTTACAGTACACAAGTAAATTGTGCTGTGTTGTCTAATCCTCAAAATAACCCACTTTTATAGATACCACTCATTCCTTCTTTACAGTTGCAGAAACTAAGGCTATAAGACATGGGAAGTAATTGGACAAGGTTATCTAGGTACTAATTAGTAGCACAGCTGGGACTCAAACTTTCAGATTTCAAAGCTAGAGTTCTTTCCCATTACTAAACAAATGTAACTAGCACTTAGAAATTATTCCAAAGGCAGCATGTATGAAGAGATGATGTTGGAAGGGAAGGGACCAGCCAGCCTCAGTGAGTTGATTCTGTGGTAGGGAATACTTTCCATGGAGGACTAAGGACAAGCTGTTCAGAGAAAATGAAAATGGAATGCAGGACAACTTAATGGATTTGCACACAAAAGTGATTTAGTTAGAACTGTACTGGGCACTATTAATTTTTGAGTTTTGGGGAATAATTGGTTATACAGTATTATAAATGGTAACTGGTTTTTTATACCTTGTCACTAGACAAAATGTGGATGCTATAGATATTACTCTAAACCCGAATAATAGTATACATTAATATATAGAAAAAGTAGATTTGGTGATTTTCTTGTTTTGTATTAGGGGTAATTAGATGAACTGCCACAAATACCATATTTGCTTGAATTAAACAAATGAGTTATGTAGGGACTTATACTTAGGATTTAACTAATTTTCAATAATTGTGATTCCTCTTTTCATTTACTAAAGTAGAGCAAACATTGATTAATAGAAAATTTTGTGGGAATGTAAATGTCTAGATATATTTCTATTCAGCAAATACTTTCGTTTTCTGAGAGAAATAACCTGCAGCTGATTTAAAGATGGCATATGCATATATCTAGTGTTATTTAATTTTTTTTCACATTTGGAAAGGGAATTGGCATTTATAGATTGGGTTTGGGTTCATATCTTATGTTTTTAATATCCTCTCTCAACTCCTTTGAAATAAATAGGGATTTACTTTAATATAATAAGTAAACTACTACTGGAGGTAAGGGGCTTGTCCAGAGTTGCAGAACTGCTTATTTGCAGAAATGAAACTCAAAGCTAGATCTTCCATTTCTGAGGTTTTTGCTATTTAAAATACACCGTTACCTTTGATGATGATGATGACAGTGATAGAATCCTTACCTGTCAGGCACTGTGTTAAGCATATGACCTGTGTTATCTCATTAATCATTTGATCTGGAATGTGAAATCTTCAATGAAATAAAGAGTCATTGTCTTTCTAAGTCAAATGAAGTCTGCTATCTTTGAAGAGGAGAAGTATTTTCAACTCTAAATATATAACTGATACTTTATTAGAAAACACCATAGAATTATTTTAGTACTTAATTTGTACTAATTCTTTATAACTTGACCACTATTTTAAAGTCCCTGAATTTAAATTAAATAAATTATTTTTTAAATCTTAGGAGATATGAGTTACCAGTACAAGAATGTTTCTTTTATTAGAATATATTGACTATTACTTGATAATTATTACATTTCTCAAGTCATCCTATTCTTCCATCTTTTGTCTAAAGAACTCTCCTACTCATGTTTAAGAATTTAACTCTTAACCCCTGTTTAAGTGATGCCTTTACTCATGTTTCCCCCAAAGCTATTCCTCCCAACCTTGTATAAAATGCTTTCCCGTAACATTTTATATATATTTCAAATTTAGCACTTACGCATTCTATTTTAATTACACTTTGTCGTTTGTGGGTTTCATATCCGTGAATTCAACCAATTGCAGATCGAAAATATTTGAATAAAATGTGGATGGTAGCATCTGTACTGAACATGTACAGACTTTTTTATCTTGTCATTATTCCCTAAATTACACATTATAACAATTATTTACATACCATTTACATTGTTTTAGGTATTACAAATAATGTAGAGGTGAATTAAAGTATATGGGAGGATGTGCATGGATTATATGCAAATACGGCACGATTTTATATCAGGGACTTGATCATCTATGTATTTTGGTGTCTATGAAGATTGAGAGGGATACTGGAACCAATATCTTGAGGATACTGAGGGATGACTGTTTTTGTTTTCTTCTCAGACTATCCTAGAGACTCTGAATTCCTTGAAGATCAGAACATTGTCTTATTCACCTTGCTATTATGAGTGCTTAACATAATACCTGGCATTTTGTAGTACTTAGTGAACTTTTTTCTGAATGAATGTTTTTTCACTTTTGGTATAGTTAGTTTGCTTGTTTTGGTCACATGGCTTGGATACAGATTTTTGTAGGCTATACTGATTTTTTCATTTTCTATATTTGCCTCTTGCTTTAGCAATTCAGTTTTTATTTTTTTTTTTGAGTGAGGGAATGATAGATATATGCAGGTATATACAACCATCCATCAGTATCTGTGGTTGACTACCCTCAGAATACTTAAAGTGATGGTTAGATAAATTACTGAATAATTCTAACCTAGTGTTGTATTGCCAGAATCAAGTCACTCCTTGCATATATAAAATAATAACATAATCTGTACCTTCAAATAAAATGAAATTCAACACAGCAAATAGAAGAATAATAAGATAAATTACAATGGTAAAAAGTAATACTATAGAGATATAAACAAAATGCCATGGAGACATTAATTCTATTAATAATTCTATTAATTAATTCTATTAATACTAATTTTACTTGGAAGAGTTTGGGAAGGCTTCTTTGGGTTAGGTGTGTTGTGAACTGGGTCGTCAAGGACAAGTTAACTGTTCCAGGATAAAAAGAGCAGAAGAGCAGGAGTAGAACAGCTTTCCACAAGTGGGACAACTTGCACCATAGACAGAATCATGAGGGAATCTTTTCGTAAGTTTTGCATCCATGGATTTACCAACCACAGATTGGAAATATTCTAAAAGGAAATTGTGTTTGTACTAAACATGTCCAGACTTTCTTTTTTGTCATTATTCCCTACACAACACAGTGTAACAACTATTTATATAACATTTACATTGTATTAGGTATAATAAGCAATCTAGAGATGATTTAAAGAATGTGTATCGGTTATATACAAATACTACTCCATTTTGTATAAGAATTTTGAGCATCTGTGGATTTTGCTATCCCAGGTAGATCCTGAACCAGTCCCCCATGGGTATCGAGGGATGACTGTATTCATTGGCTTTAATTTTATTTATTTTTTTTATTTTAGTCCTTTCTAGCTTGCTCAGAGGAGGTAGTGAAATTTATTAGGATCTAATTCACTGAATTTTTTTAGGAGCTCTTTCTGTGTAGGTAATTCAGTGGCATTCACCCAGACTTCTGACATTATTGGTTGAAACCAGCAGGAGATTTTTTATATATGTATATAAAAATCAAGAGATTTACTGTAAGAAATTTGTTCATGCTATTATGGAGGCTGAAAAGTCCCAAGATCTGCAGTTGGCAAGCTGGAGACCAAGGAGAACCCATGGTGTGGTTCCAGTTCACGTTCAAAGGCCTGAGAAACAGGAGAGCTGATTATGTAAATTTTAGTCTGAAAGCTAATAGGCTCAAGATCCAGGAAGAGCCAAAGGCAGGAGGATAATCATGTTGAAGCTCAAGCTGTTAGTTACCCCTACTTGTAGGAAGGTAAACCTTTTGTTCTATTCAGGCCTTCAACTAATTGAATGAACACCATCCACATTAGGGAGGGCAATATGCTTTATACAATGTACTGATTCAAATGTTAATCTCATTCAGAAACACTCTCAAGAACACACTCAGAGTAATATTTAATGACATACCTGGGCCCGGTCAGATTAACACACAAAATTATCCATAATGGGGTTGTGCATTTTTCCCATTAACTCTCCCTTTTTTTGTACTGCTGAGAGATATGTTACACCATTGCAGAGAAATTATATACCTGTGCACAAAATAGGTATTTAATAAATATTGGATGAATGAAGTATAAAAATAAAGGAATGACTAACTGATAAAGAATAAAGGAGACTAATTTGAGTATATCATAATTCAGAAGAGAAGGTTAAGATGAATAGATTAAAGTTAGCAGATGGCATTTACTATTTCTAGTACTCTTTGAAATGAGTGATTACTGGCTTTTGAAAGATATTGATGTTTTAGTCTTATAAAAATTGAAATTCATATACAAATAATCACTTTTTCATGAGAGCGAGATAATGTGACTGTGAAAGTCAGTAAAAGGTTTTTTGTTTTTTGTTTTTTGGTCATTACATTTATTTCCAAGCTGGCCTACCTTGTTCACTCTTGATATTTTTATTTTTTTTTTAATTGTGGTAAAATATACATAACAATTCATTATTTTAATCAGTTTTAAATTTTCTTCTTAATTGACATATAATTGTACATATTTATGGAGTACAGTGTGATGTTTTGATACATGTATTCATTGTGTAAAAATCAAATCAGGGTATTTAGCATTTCTGTCACCTCCTACATTTATATTTCTTTGTGGTGAGAACATTCAAATCCTCTCTTCTAACAATTTTGAAATATACAATATTTTAATCATAGTCACTCTACTGTGTATGTTAACCATTTTTAAGTGTACAGTTCAGTGGCATTAACTACATTTGCATTATTGTTCAACCATCTTCACCATCCATTTCCAGAATTTTTTCATCTTCCCAAACTGAAGTCCTGTGCCCATTAAACAACAACTCTCCATTTCTCCTCTCCTAGCCCACAGACAACTGCCATTCGACTCTGTCTCTGTGAATTTAACTACTCTAAGTATCTCATATAAATGGAATCACACAATATTTTTCCTTTTGTATCTGGCTTGTTTTGACTTAGCATAGTGTCTTCAAGGAGCAAGAGTTTTTGATTTAAAACAGTCTATTGGCAATACAGATGAGATACTCTGAGACTTTATTTGTACATGGTAGATGTATAAATTTATGATCCATCTGGACCAGTCTGAGTGTGCTGGTAGAACAAAAAACACACAGTTCAATAAGCAAAAGCAATTTCTATATGTCTCAGGGTCCTCTATTTCTTGAATATCACGTGGAATAGAGGTATATGTACCATAGTAATATTTCTTTTAAAATTTTTTCTCTTGCATTTGTTTTGTTTCCATTGTACAGCTGTTCTTGATTCTTTTATCTTGAAACTTCTCTGTAAAGCTCTAAAACCAGCCTTAACTCTGTATTTTACAAGTATTTCTCCTCCTTCATCTCTCTGTATTACAAAGCCTAAACTAATTAAACTGACAAAATAGTCTCAAAGGTGGGGGGAGGTGAAGAGACTCAGTGGGCCAAGCCAGAATTCTGGCATGGGGAAAGAAAG
Organism: Avahi laniger; assembly: GCA_963575035.1. Classification (NCBI taxonomy): domain Eukaryota; kingdom Metazoa; phylum Chordata; class Mammalia; order Primates; family Indriidae; genus Avahi; species Avahi laniger. Next base: position 55,694 of record CAUYSK010053212.1, read on the forward strand.
ACCAGGAACACTTGCACATTAATAATTTTTGTTTTGTCACCTGAAAAACTATTTATGGATGACAGGAGCTAACTTGTTATATAAGATCATGCCTAATGATTTCACTTCCTTACTGAATATTCAGTAATGATTTTACCCCAACTTCTCCTTCATATGAAGTAAAACACTTGGAATTCATTTGTTACTTAAGAGATTGTTAATGTGCTTGCATTAAATAGCCTGAGTTTTAAAATTTAAAAAAAAAAAAAAGAGACAAAACCTTTTATCTATTTAGTTTATCCTTCATCTTACCTGTCTAGTTAGTTACAAGCTTCTAGAGAGCATGGCCCATATCTGTTTGAACTCATTTTATGTAACATATAGCTTCTGGAGATGTACATTTTGTTTTAACCCTTTTTTTAAGAAATAACATAATTTATCACCTTTTTAATACCATTGCAGTGTTGGAAGTTATTTCAGTTAGGTCAGTCTCATAAATTCAGAATTCCAAAAATTATAATAGTTTGTCAAAGTAGAGTTAAATGGTTTGCTAAAATCTAGAATAAAATTAAAGTTGATCCGATATAGTTCAGTATTCTAAGATCATGATCACCATGAATAAGCATTTTTCCTTAATTGTTCAGTACTGTTTTTTAAAACTTTTCTTCTGTAAGGAAATCTTGTCCCCTTTCCACCTCCTAAAGAATTGAATTTTTCTTCCTGCGTATCAAATTATAGTTCTTTGTTTACCTTCATTACAAAATTGAAAGTGTGTTGCAGAAAAAGTTAAAAGCCAGGTCATAAAATATTGTGTGTACTAATGCAGCAACTAATTATAAAGTAGTGTATTTACTTGTCATGGTTATTAAGAGTTGAGATTTAATGATTCATTTTTATCAAAGTGTGACTTTTCACATTGTAAGTTATTTGGGCATATCTGTTCCTATGAATAAAATATGATAAGGCATGAATTTGGTGTTTTTTCTAGGTGTTAATCTGTTCATATCCTTGTCTCATTTATGTTAGTGTCAAAGTCATCCACCCCGCAGACAGCAGGCCCTTATTGGGTGGGACTGTAGGTATAGTCTTTTAACCATTGACTAAACTAGGTTTAGATTCAAATGGCTGTGTAACCCATGTCCTTGGCCTCATTAGTACCTCACAGGGACTGAATAAACTGATTGGTTATAGTTCAACATGATTACTTGAATGATCATGAAATTATTTTGAACCATTAACATTTTCTTATCCAGGCTTTGGAATTAAAAGTGTTCATTTTTAGAATGATTTACTTGATTTAAGTGTGAAGAAGCATCTTTTTGAGTGAGAATATTTATATATGTGTATAAGAAGTATGTTGAACAAATAGATTTTAGTCAGGTTTGCTGATTTTTTAATCATATATTATATAATAATATATATTATATATACAAACACATAATTATACACTGCATAATGATGTTTCAGACAAGAATGCTCTACATATACAATGATGGTCCCATAAAATTACAATGGAGCTGGAAAAATTCTTATTGCCTGGTAATGTCATAGTCGTCATAATATCTAGACTAGATAGATGTGGAATTGGAAGACAGTGTGATTGATGACCCTGACCCTGTGTAGGCTTAGGCATACGTGTGTGTTTGTGTCTTAGTTTTTAACAAAAAACTTTAAAAAGTAAAAAAAAAATTAAAAATGGAAAAAAGATTATAGAATAGGATATAAAGAAAAATATTTTTGTACAACTGTATAATGTGTTTGTGTTTTAAGCTAAGTGTTATTACAAAGGAATCAAAAGGTTAAAAAAAGTTTATGAAGTAAAAGCTTCACTGTAAGTTAAGTTAAAAAAGTTACAGTAAACAATTTATTTTGAATGAATAAAAATTTTTAAAAATAACTTTAGTGTAACATAAGTGTACAGTGTTTATAAAGTGTACAGTAAATGTTCTAAACCTTCACATTCATGTACCACTCACTGACTGATCCAGAGAAACTTCTAGTCTTGTAAGATTCATTTATGCTAAGTACCCTATACAGGTGTACCATTTTAAATTTTTTGTTCTCTATTTTTACCGTGCCTTTCTATGCTTAGATATGTTTAGATACACAAATACTTAACCATTATGTTACAGTTGCCTATAGTATTCAGTACAGTAAGTAACATGCTGTATGATATGGGTTTATAGCTTAGGAGACATAGGCTATACTATGTAGCCTAGACGTGTCTAAGTACCTAGGCTAGGTAGGTACTAGACATCTAGATTTGTCTAAGTACACTCTGTGATGTTTGTACAACAACAAAATCACCTACTGACACATTTCTCAGTACGCATCCGTGTTGTTAAACGACACATGACTATATTTTATTCTAGAAATAATGTGTAACCTGATTAGTGATGTGCATTCTGGAAGATAAACTAATATATTTTAGTTACTGCATGACAAACTGTCATTCAGAATGACAGCTGAACCCAATTACATTGAAAAATTATGCTGCCAAACTCTGAAATAAATGGAAGATGACATACTTAGAAAATATAGGATGTGGACATTTTCAAAAGAGATTTGAATTCTGGTGAAAGAATGGTTAGGGTTTTGGATCAATATGATAATGCATTTTATTTTTTAGAACTTTATTATTTTTGGGAAAGGATTAAAGGTATATTAATGGGGAGGTAGTTTATGGGAATAAAATTTGATAATTAGATGCATTATACTTGTGGCATAAGTTGTTAGTTATTTAAGAGGGACTCTGTTAATGTAGTTTATTCCTGAAGAAAAGCTAGAAGTCTTATAAAAGTTTTACTTTATATTATTCTCAGTACATGGTCAATTAATACACTAATACATTACTGAATTATATCACTAATAAATTACTGAATTACATCATCTTCCAGTTTTGATTCAGTTATTAAAGGTGGATTACTATATTTATTTTGCTGATTATGTAGTTTTTTTTATTCCTGGCTACTTCTCTGTGTTTCCTCCCCTCTCCCCATTTAAGTACCAGCCTGTTGGACCTGAATATGTATATTCATTTTCAGTCTAATGCTGTTTCTGATCACATATCCATTTTATCCCAGAAATGGTTTACTGAATACTTACTCTTTGTAATGCTAGGCACTGAGGATATGATGATCAAGAGAATGTCCCTGCCCTGCCCTATAGTACTACTATAGTACTATAAACTGACAAATACTAGCAATACTGACAAATACTAGCAATGAAATTTGTAAACTCTATCACAGAAATCAATTAGAGTATAGTGGGCCATACTGAAGGAAGACATCTGCCACATGAGTCAAGGGTAGTCTTCATAAAGGTGATGATGCTTGAGTTGAGTTTTGAAAGATGGCTGGATCTGTCTGGAGCTTTGTAGTCGAGAATGGCAGCCCCTAGCTACATATAGTTAGTGAACACTTACAATGTCTTCTGACATATAAAATGCTTACTTGATTTTGAAGACTAGGTAATGAAAATGTAAAATATCTCAATAATTTTTAAATATTGATTAATATCGAAATGATGTTTTGGATATTTGAATGTATTACTCAGTTAAATAAAACATAATTTAATCTGTTTTCTTTTAAATTTTTAATGTAGCTAATAGAAAATTAAAAGTTACATATGCGGCCTGTATCTATAACTTGCATTATATTTTTATTGCACAGCACTAGTTTGGAGGGGGATATTTCTGAAATTTTTAAGATTTCTGAAGTAGATGAATGATTTAAAGTATAGAAAGATACTAATAGATATTCTAGCAGGCTTTCTTTTTCTATGTATGCATTTATGTGTGTGTGTGTTTGTATACACACACACACATAATCTGTATTGTTAAAGTCATTCACACATTGGGTTTTACTGCTATATGTCAGTAAAACTCATCCTAACTAATGCAGTGATTTAATAGCAACAATTTGAAAACCACATATCATTGGGGAAAAGCTTGTTCTCCTTACACTGGGAAAAACTGTCTGAATTATTCATGCAAATCAATAATTCATGTAAATCAATAAAACAAATTAAAATGCATTTTATTGTCAGCAAATAGTTTGGAAGGAAAATTGTAAACAAAACTACAGAGTTGAAGAAACAGTTATTAGAATAAAATATAGGAGTTCATTTTATAATTTGATGACAGTACTGTTATTTTCAACGTTTTTGTATGTATTATTTCCTAGACTTTGTTAATGACATAAACAACTGTTTTTTGTGAGTTATTATGAAAAATATATATAAATGAAAGTATACTTTTCCTAGAAAATCCATGTGTTGCCTGTTTACCAAAACCAAAGATTAATAATTAACTCTACTTTACCTGGAAAGCAGGATGTGTATTTTATGAAGATTTATTTGACTTACCAGAAAAACAGTCCCCTGACATTTAAATTGCCACATTGGATATTAAGTACCAGGGGCTCATATTTTAAACAGAACTCTGAGTTGTTTTTTTTTTTTTTTTTGAGATAACGTCTTGCTCTGTTGACCCAGCTAGAGTGCCCTGGCATCAGCCTAGCTCACAGCAACCTCAAACTCCTGGGTTTAAGCAATCTTCCTGCCTCAGCCTCCTGAATAGCTGGGTCTACAGGTGCATGCCATGAAGCCTGGCTAATTTTTCTCTTTTTAGTAGAGATGGGGTCTTGCTTTTGCTCAGGCTGGTCTCAAACTTCTGAGCTCAAGTGATCTCTGGCCTTGACCTCCCAGAGTGCCAACATTACAGGAATGAGCCACCATGCAGAGCTAGGACTCTGAATTGAATACTAGGATTCTGGAATGCTAGTGCTTGATAAGATTTTAAAGATCAGCTACTTTTTCAAGAATGTAATTGCTTATAGGAGGAAATCCCATCAAACTACCAGCAGACTTCTCAGCAGAAACTTTACAAGCCAGAAGAGACAAGGGGCTTATTTTCAAACTTCTTAAAGAAAAAAAATAACTGTCAGCAATGAATTTTGTATCCTGCTAAAGTAAGCTTCATAAATGAAGGAGAAACTAAGTCTTTTCTAGATGAGCAAATTCTAAGAGAATTAATCATCCCTGGACTGGCTCTATAAGAAATGCTCAAGGGAGTTCTAAACATGGAAGCAAAAGGTCAATATTTGCCATCATAAAAACACACAAAAACATAAAACTTGTAGTACTTATTTAAAAACTACAGAATTGAGACTCCAAAGCAACTAGGTAACAATTAACATCATGACATGAACAGAACATGACAGGAACAGAGCCTCACATGTCAATATTGACTATAAAAGGACTAAATACTGCTCTTAAAAGTTACAGATTGGTAGAATGGATTTTAAAAAAAAAACATCCAAACATAGGCTAGTTATAAGAAACTCACCTAACTACTAAAGACACTTACACATTCAAGATAAATGGGTAGAGAAAGATATTCTGTGCAAACAGAAACCAACAGTGAGTAGGAGTAGGTATACTTATGTCAGATAAAACAGACTTTAAATCAACAACAGTAAAGAAAGACAAAGAACGTTGTATATAATGATAAAGATATGGATTCAATGAGAAGATATTCAGAAATATATATACACCGAACACTGGAGCACCCAGATTCATAAAATACTGCTAGACCTAAGAAGAGAGATACACAAAAACACAATAATAGTGGGGGACTTTCAGCACTCCACTCACAGAAGTAGATAGATCATCCAGACAGAAAATCAACAAAGAAACACTGGATGTAAATTGGACTCTAGAACAAAGGGGCATTATAGATATTTGCAGAACATTCTACTCAGCAACCACAGAATATACATCTCATCAGCACATGGAATATTTTCTAAGATAGAACATATATTAGGCCACAAAACAAGTCTCAGTAAGTTTAGAAAAATCAAAATCATATCAAGTATTTTCTCACACCACAGTAATAGGACTACAAATCATTTCCAATAAGAACTCTCAAAATACAAATACATGGAAATTAAACAACTTGCTCATGAATGATCTTTGGGTCAATGACAAAATCAAGATGGAAATTAAAAAAATTTTTTTGAAAGAGAAAATAGAGACACAACATACCAAAACCTGTAGGATACAGGAAAAACAATGCTAAGAGGGAGGGTTAAATGCCTCCATCAAAAAGAAAGATGACAAATTAACTTAATTTGGCATCTCAAGGAACTAGAAAAACAGAAGAAACCAAATCCAAACTTGCAGAAGAACAAAATGAAATTGAGACCATAAAAAAAAAATATGAAGTATCAACAAAATGTAAACTTGGATCTTGGAAAACATAAACAAAAGTGAGAGACTGCTAGTTAGATTAACCAAGACAAGAAGAAGATTCAAATAAGCATAATCAGAAATGAGAAAGGAGACATTACAGCTGATACCACAGAGATATTATACAAAAGATCATCAGAGACTACTGTGAACATCTCTACACTCACAAACTTGAAAACTTAGAGGAAATGGGTAAGTTTCTGGAAACATACAACCTCCAAAGATTGAACCAGGAAGAAATGGAAATCCTGAACAAACCATAATGAATAGTTATATTTAATTTGTAATAAAATATCTTCCCCCAGGACCAGATGGAATCACAGCTGAATTCTGTCAGATGTATAAAGAACGGGTTCCGATACTACTGCAACCATTCCAAATAATTGAGGAGATGTAAATCCTCCCTAACTAATGCTATGAAGCTTATCATCCTGATACCAAAGCTAGACAGGGATGCAATTAAGAAAGAAAACTACAGACGAATGTCCCTGATGAACATGCATACAAAAATCCTCAAAAAAGTATTAGCAAACTGAATCCAACAGCACATCAAAAAGATAATATACTATGATCAAATGGATTTTATTTCAGGGATGCAAGGATAGTTCAACATATGCAAATCAATAAATGTGATTCATCACATAAAAAATTATAATAAAAATAACACGATCATCTCACTAGATGCAGAAAAAGCATTCAGTAAAATCCAGCATCACTTCATGATAAAAACCCTCAACAAACTAGCCACAGAAGGAACACAACTCAAAATAATAAAATCCATGTATG
>CAUYSK010053213.1:0-27782 GCA_963575035.1 Avahi laniger
CATACGTCCTTACAAAAGCTGACAGATGACTGTTCGGAGCAACTTTATCCGTAACAGCCAGATAGTAGAAATTATTCAAATGTCCATCAACTGACGAATGGATACATAAAGTGTGGTACAGCCATTTAATGGAATATTATTCTGTTACAAAAAGGAATGGAGGCTGGGTGTGGTGGCTCACACCTGTAATCCTAGCACTCTGGGATGCCGAGGTGGGCGGATCGTTTGAGCTCAGGAGTTTGAGACCAGCCTGAACAAGAGCGAGACCCAGTCTTTACTAAAAAGAGAAAAATTAGCCAGGCATTGTGGTGTGCGCCTATAGTCCCAGCTACTTGGGAGGCTGAGGCAGGAGGATCGCTTGAGCCCAGGAGTTTGAGGTTGCTGTGAGCTAGGCTGATGCCACAGCACTCTAGCCCAGGCAACAGAGCGGGAGTCTATCTCAAAAAAAAAAAAAAAAAAAAAGGAATGGAGTTCTGATACATGTTACAACATGAATGAACCTTGAAAACATGCTGAGTGAAAGAAACCAATCAAAAGAGACCACCTATACATTGTTCTTCAGTATCTACAGGGAATTGGTTCTAGGATCCCCTCTGGTGCCAAAATCTTATATAAAGTCCCTTATATAAAATGGCATGCTATTTGCATATAATCTATGCACATCCTCCTGTATACTTTACATCATCTCTAGATTACTTATAATGTCTAATACCATGTAAATGCTAAATAGTTGTCATACTGTATTTTAAAGAAGTTTTTTTTAGAGATGTGGTCTTGCTGTGTTGCCCCAGCTGGAGTGCAGTGGCTATTCACAGTTGAGGTCATAGCTCACTGCAGCCTTGAACTCCTGGGCTCAAGCAATCTTCCCACCTCACGCTCCCGAGCAGCTGGGACTACAGGCGTGCACCACCATGCCTGGCTTATACTGTATTTTTTTAATTTGTATTTTTTTTCATTTTGTATTGTTATTTTTATTGGTTTTTTTCCCCAAATATTTTAAATGTGTAGTTGGTTGAATACACAGATGTGGAACCTGAAGATACGGAGGGCCAACTGTAATTTCATTTATATGTGTCCAGAATAGACAAATCTACAGAGACAGAAAGCAGATTGGTGGCTGTCTAAGCCTGGGGAAGGATGTTGGGGGTGGGGAAGGGAGTTACGGCTAATGAATACAAGGTTTCTTTTTGGGATGATGAAAATGTTCTAAAATTGATTATACCGAGGGTCGTATAACTCTGAATATACTCAAAACCTTTGAATTGTGCATTTTAAATGGGTGCATTATACAGTATGTGAATTGTACCTCAATAAAACTGTTCTTAACAAAAACGAACTAAGGAATTATAAGAGAGGGGGCTTCCCACTCCTGGGAAAGGTGGGATTCCTGCCCTGACCTGTGCCTTCCCCATCAATTTCTTCATCCAGGACTGAGGCTGAAAGGATCTGTAGGTGACTGTTCTCCCCTTAGGACTTTGAATGCACTTCTCAGTCTAGTAAGGGCGGAAAGTTACCAGGGCACAAAGCAAACCTGAGCAAAGAAAAATAATCTAGCCACATACACTAGCCAGTGAGTCTACGAAAGGGTCTTAAACTGAGTTTGACTTAGGATCTTGAGACAGATTGTCCCACCATGTTTCTCATCCTGCCACCCCCAGCCATGCCTTGTCCAGTGGAAAAGTCCCCTGGTCACCTGTCTTCCTCACACTGCCATGCCTACACCGCTCTGTGCTTCCTGCTCCTCCAGGCTCGTGCCCCCTGCAAAGCCAGCGGCACCGCCAGCTGACCCTTTCCACAGTCAGCAGATCACCCTCCACCCTTGGCCTCATCTCTGCGTTCCCTGGGCTTCTCCCAGTAACTCTGTCTCCACTAGCAGCCCTTTTTAATGGAGAGGCGGGTACTATTGCCATCTTTGTTTTACAGATGAAGAAAGGGACAGGGACTTGCCCTCGGTCAGTCAGTTGTAAGTGGCAGAGCCAGGATTCAAACCCAGGCAGTGTAGCCTCAGAAGCAGGGGCCTCTTAACCACCATACTGGGAGAAGACAAATGTGTGCGGTCCGTCTTCCATGTATACCTGGGTGTCCTCTGAAAGTCTTCTCCAAGTTTTGTTTTGTGTTTGTCCAGGAAAGAGTTTATCCTAAATTTAGGTATTCTCTAAAGAGGTCATTTGCTTTTAACCACTTACGTTGAGCATGTAGCAAAGACACCAAACCCTATGACGAGCTCTGCTTTCTGGAATCCTAAGGCTAGAGCTATCCTCAGAGGCCTCATCTGACAGATGAAAAACATGCGCTGAGAGAGGGAAGGTAGCTGGACCAAGGTCACATCGTTAGTTCAATGGGAGAACCAGAGACAGGAGCCCCAATCACTTGGTCTCCACTCCTGCCCAAGCTTTTGCACGACACCAGGGTGCCTCCCAACAACCACCCTTAGTGCTGCCTGAGGAAGCATGGCACTGGCTCCTGGGGCCACGCAGCGGGGCCTGGCACTGCAGCCCGGCACCCCGTGAGGGCTGTGTTGCTGGCTGTCTTGGGGGTTGCCAGTTCCTCAGGGTCGGAGCGGGAGTGGCGGCCAAGGGCAGAAGTGAGAACAAAGTGAGCAATGTGTGGGTTACCCAGGCTGGCTGATGCCTAGGGAAACAGGAGAACAGTCCTTCCTCTCTCCCCAAGTTCTTCCTCTTCTTTTTTTTTTTTTTTTTTTTTTTTTGAGACAGAGTCTCACTGTGTTGCCCAGGCTAGAGTGCCGTGGTGTCATCCTGGCTCACAGCAACCTCACACTCCGAGGCTCAAGCGATCCTCCTGCCTCAGCCTCCCGAGTAGCTGGGACTACAGGCATGCACCACCATGCCCGGCTAATTTTTTCTATGTATTTTTAGTTGTCCAATTAATTTCTTTCTAATTTTTAGTAGAGACGGAGTCTCGCTCTTGCTCAGGCTGGTGACGAACTCCTGAGCTCAAACAATCCGCCCGCCTCGGCCTTCCAGAGTGCTAGGATTACAGGCATGAGCCACCGCGCCCGGCCACAAGTTCTTCCTCTTCTTGATCTCAACATCTCTCTCCTTCAAGACTTCTTTTTCAAGATCCTTCCATGCAAAGGAAAAATTAGTGCTCATTGGAGTAGGCCCACCTGGTCTGATTTGAGGATCAGTGAAAAGTAGGCCCATCAAGGCGGTCTCCCTCACCAGCCCCCTGCGATCGCTGCACCTCTCACGCCTTCAGGTGGAAGCAACTTAGGCTGCGAGCATCGCAGAGGCCCACGCTTCCTCAGCACACGTCTGCTGAGAACCGTTGCCCTGCCGACTCACAGGGAGCCTGGGGCAAAAGAAAAACTGTGTGCCCCTGCGCACATATCCTGACATGTTTTCTTAATGGTTAATTTTTTCCAGAACATTAAGGTAGCACAAAAAATTAAAAAATTAAAAAGTAGGTATATTATTATTATTATAAAGTAGGCATATTATATTATTACATTATTTTAAGTTAAAAGATTTCATTTATACAAAAAAACCCCACAGAATTTATTAGAATGTAACTTTCTGAGCTTTAGTGGAAGAAAATTCATTAATAAAAATTCCAAATCTACTTCTTTGCTTATCTTGCTTTTAATTGAGAACACTGCCATGTTTGAGAATTTCTCCTGAGAAATTCTCCTTTGAGAATTTCTCCCTCTGATGATCTTAAATATTTTTTAATTAACATTAGCTCACTTGTAACTTCTTTTGGATTGTGCCTTTATTTAAAAATTTGATAGTTTGTTCATCTCGCATTCTTTTGCACTAATTTTATCGATTTTTTAAAAAATGTTGCATTACGATATTACTGATCTCGATCACTGAGGTTTCTGATGTTGACTTACATTTTGTGCCTGAGGTGAATGTCTCACTCACCTCACCTTGTCCTAGCTCTGTTGAGAATCTTATGATAGAGCAAGTATCATAGGAAGGAAGGAAAGGAAAGCAATTCATTCATTCCATGATGAAGTCCCTTACTCATCCATTCCACACATGGTTGCTGAGTGCTTACTATGTGCCAAGCTCTGTGCTGGACACTTGGGATGTAACAGTGAAAATCTGCCTTTGTGGGGCTTGCCTTCTAGTGGGCAGAGATAGACATCAAGCAGGATAAATCTGGAAACTACAGGGCTCAGGGCTGCAAAGAAGAATAAAACAGGGCAGGAGGCAGGGAGTGTAGGAAGAGGCGAGGAAAGACCCACTGAGGGGACCTGCACTGGAGCTCTGAGCCGGTGAAAGGCAGGATCCCTGGGACAGGCATTCCCAGCAGAGGTCCTGAGGCCAGAGCAGGCCTGGCGTGTTCACAGAGCACTGAGGAGGCGCGTTTGTCCAGTCAGCCCATGGCTGTGTTTTTTTGGCCTCGCAGTGTTCAACTTTAAAAAAACATTTCATACCTTTAGATAGCATCTCTCTCCAGTACACCACAAGCCCTACCCCTCCCTATTGTCTAGCACTCATTTGTTTCCTGGCTCTGTGCCCCAAGCTGAGGAGATAACTGTGCTTCAAACATCTCCTGGGAGCAAGAGAATCACAGGACACGTGGACAGGAGAAAGGGCATCCAAGCCTTAGCCTGCACAGGTGGACGATCCGGGGAAAGCACCTGACCCTCTTTGCCAGGCGAGACCATGGCGCACACCCAGGGCAGGGACTCCCCAGGAAGGGCTGGGGCTTAAATTTTTCACCGACCAAGAGAAATGAGAACTCAGAGTCAAAAATAAGTTGAGTCATAGAAACCAGAGGACACTATATATTTTTTTAAGATCTTAATGGACTGAGTCACACCCACAAGGATAAAATCAATTGAGCCTCTCACTATTATTCTCCATTCCCCAGATGACACAACGGAAGTTCAGCGAGACTAAGCGAAGGGTGTGCAGTGGGCCCCCCTCTGCCTGCCTCCAAAGATAGACCCTTCCCCAGGAGCCTCGCTGCTCGCGGTAGGGATGGAGTTCCCCACCCCAGCTCATTGCTGCAAGTGAGCACAGGGTCTGCAGGCAGGAAAATAACCCTGATGGTCCCATCACTGTGGCAGGACATTTTAACGACATTTATCTCATTTGAGTCTACAAACAATTCTGTGACTTAGACAGAGTCCTGTCCCAGCACTGGCTGGCCTGTCCCCAGACAGGATTGTAAGCATGCAGTCTGCCCTACCCAAGCCAAGCCACTCACCCCAAACTTTTTGCCATATCAGCAAAATACCATACAATGCCTTGTAAAAAGAAGGCTGTGATCCTCCACGCCTTCCAGCCCAGGCCCACTCACAACCCTAAGCACTTTAGTCACAGAATAACCGACAGAGATAATAGCAAGAGACCTGGGTATATCCCGACGGGCTAGTTAGCCACTCACCAACTCACAGCACTTGAGGCTTTTCAGGGAAGTGCTACTAGGCACTGACACACCAGCTCCCATGACCATGTGCGTTTTCTCTGTGAGATATACTGACAGCCGCTCCCCCGGGGCACTGAATGCTCGATCCAGAAGGACACTCACACCTTCCAAGATGCCACAGACAACGGCAGCTACTCGTTGACGTGGATGTCACCTAGGATGAGACGTGTTCGTTCCAAGTCTGTTTTATGCCCAGCTGTATTTAATCAGCGTCACATAAACTAGTGAAATGTGAATGGAGAAGAAAGAGAGTTATGGTTCTCATAAGAACCACGTTGACAGTTTTGACTTAGTAAAGGAAAGATGCTAAAATTAGATGATTGAATTGGGTGCAGGCAAGACAACTGAAAAGGTTAGAGGGAAAAGCACAACGTTCAAAAGGTTCCTAAAGTTGCTTTGCAAGTATTTTTAAGCTCTCACTCCACTTCACAGAAACTGAAATTAGAAATTTTAGACAATGCATTAAGGATGTGATTTTTGTATGGAAGGCAGGGTAGAGGAGAACTCTAAAAAATAAACTTAGTCTCAATGAAAAGACCTAGCTCTATGCCAAAATCTTGGTGAGGGAATCTACTTTTCTATTTCCCATTAACAAAAATATTTAAGGTATGTATATACTTAAGATTCTTCTTCTTACATCTACTCACACACATACACACTTTTACATTAATGCATAAATGTGATTATATTTTATATATTGCTTTAATTTCAATGAGACCTTTTTCTTCTGCCTGGATCCTCACTCATTTTCTCTCACCCAGTCACCACGTGACTGTCTAGCCCCCAATACCCACGAAGACATCTGGGTCTGGATCCTGCCACATTTCCCTCCATGCTCATGTGTGTTGGCTCACATACATACATGGAGGGGGGATGGCATTACTTTTCCTTAAAAATAGGATAATTTTAGACCCAATTTTCTTCACTTGGTTTTGTGTCATCAATTATTCATAGTAATCCCTGGGAGTCACCTGATATAGCTCCAATTTATTCTTTTTAATGACTACAGACTATTCCTTGACTTGTCATAATATATTCAACCATTCCCCTGCATTTGCTTTTTTTTTAGGTTTTGTTTGTTTTCCACCATAAACAATAATTCATCATACATCCTTGTGTATATAGCCATACAATCAGGTATTATTATTTCCAGAGGGTAGATGCCCATGAGTAGAAATGCTAGGTCAAAAGGTATATGTATTTTTAATTTTGATTTTTTTTTTTTTGAGACTAGATCTTGCTATGTCGCCCAGGCTGGAGTGCAGTGGCTATTCACAGGTGTGATCATAGTGTGCTAGAGCCCTGAACTCCTGGGCTCAAGAGATCCTCCTGCCTCAGCCTCCTGAGTAGCTGGGTCTAGAAGCATGAGCCACTTTACCCAGAAATTTTAGTTTTAATCAATATTCTCAAGTTGCTTTCCAAAAACACCAAAACATCTGCTGTGGTCTGAATGTTTGTCCTCTCTGAAACTCATGTTGAAACTTAATCCTCAGTGTAACCGTATTAAGAGGCAGAGCCTCTGCCCTCATAAATGGATTAATCCATTCATTGATTAGTGGGTTAATGGATTAATGGGTTATCATGGGAATGGGTTAGATATCACAAGTGGGTCTGTTACAAAAGCCAGTGTGGCTCCCTGGTGGACCCCTCGCTATGCGATGCCCTGTGCTGCTTTAGGACCCTACAGAGAGCACCCCCTAGCAAGAAGGCCTTCAACAGATGTGGCCCCTTGACCTTGGACTTCCCAGCCTTGAGAAGTGTGAGTAATTAATGTTTTTTTCTTTATACCTTATCCAGTCTCAGGTACTCAGTTACAGCAACAGAAAACAGACTAAAACAACATCTAAGAGCAATAATTAAAGTAATATTTTCCTGGCATCCCCATTAGTAATAAGTATGATCAGTCTTTTTAAATTTTGGTCATTCTTATAAAAGTAAAGATACACCTCATTGTATTTAAATTTACATTTCCCTGATTACTAATCTAAAATCCTTTCATAGGGTTTTGATCATCTAGACTTGGTCTTCTATGAATTGCCTACTTGCATCCTTTGCTCATTTTTTCTTTTTTTTTTAAAAAGAATTCATTGCTTTAATTAATTTTTACAGCTAGCTCATCAGCTTCTATCCCCTGTCCTGTTAAGACAGAAAAAAGTTGTAAATATTGATATGGTGCTATCACACACCACTTGAAATAAATGGAGTGAATGAAAGCTTCAAAGGGCTATAAAGAATGGTCCAGAAGAAGAGGTTAGAAAACCAAAAGTAAAAGAGAGGATGACTAGAAAACCAGGATGCTAGAGAAGATAGAAACGGTGTGAGCCATGTGGTGCATGAATTCGTATGTGGTGAAAAAATACAGCAAAGTCAAGTGCTCAAGAGATACACACACACACACACACACACACACTACCATTCACTGAGCATTTACTTTGTGCCAGGCACTGTGCTAAGTGCATTGCCTGCTGCATCTCACCCTTTGGTAGGTAGTAGGCAGCAGGCAGTAGTATTAGTCCCACCATCCAGTTGGAGAAACAGAGGCTCACGGAAGTGCAGTAGCAATCGTAGCTTGCGTTGCGAGTCAGTGGTAGAACCAGGATTTGGACCCAGGTCTGCCTGACCCCCAACCCTTAGCTGATAGGTGGCTGGGAACCACCCAAGAGCAAACAGTGTGGGCAAAGCTGACACTGAAAGAGCTCTGGCTGAGACCCGGCTTCGAAGCTGGGCTTCGAAAAGGGGTTAAAAGGGAAGTGGGCAGAAGTCGGAAGAGCTGAAGCTGGGTCGAGCGGTGTTCCGAGGAACTGGCGTGGTCAGGGGAGGCATTATGAAAGGTTCCGGCCTGGGAGGCTGTTCAGGCCCTGAGCTGGGGCAGGGAAGGGTGGCGGATGCAACAGAACCCACTCTGGATGTACGACCCAGCCAGATGAAGTGACTCATCCACGCTGATGTCACCCCACACTCTCAGCTGGTATCATGGTGAAATAAATGTCACAACAAGTTGAAGGAAGAGTAAGTTTAGGGAGCTATCACAGATCGGCTGAGTCCCCAGAGAGACAGAATGAAGGGCCTTATTATCACGGAATTCCCAAGTGCTTTGACTCTCACCGCCGCCTCCTCCTACCTCATCGGCCTTTGTGACAAGAACCCTCTGGATCAAAGCACTAAAGAGGCCTGGAGGAGCCACACTGGTGAGACCCAGTGACTGGCAAAGGGAGGCTTCTGCAGTGGCAGGGGCCGTGAGCAGGGGGTCCTGTGCTCCCCCATGGGCCCCATGGCGGGGCCTCCATCAAGGCCTACACACTCCCTGAGACTGCTCCCAACTAACTGCAAAAGGAAGATGACACCACTCACCCCACCCTCCTCGCAGCGAGCGGGTGGAGTCGCTGTAAAACACTGAGGCTCAGCTGCCCTGTGGGCTGTGTGTGATTATCTTTATTTTGCACATGGGCGCCTGGTGAAGCGAGGGTAAGCCACCTACTCCAGGTCTTACCTTGTGAGCCTCGGCCTGCCATTACAGTCTATGCCCTGTATATAATAGAACACCCATAATCTACCCAAATCTACAGTATTTTTCTCGTTTACAATGCAAGAAAATCTCAAGGTGCAAAATACATGCAGATGAGATAAGTTTCAAACAGTCTCACATTATTCAATTACTCTGCTGTCCCCCATTAAACCGACTCTTGGATGACTCCTGGTGGCCACTCTGTCCCTGCACCCGGCCCCAGGCTGGAGAAGTAGCACAAGACACGTTAGGGATTGTTCGATTCAGCTCCTGCTCTTCAGGTGAGGAGCCTGAAGCCCAGAACGAGTGCCAAAGCCGCCCAGGTGGAAGCCTGACTCCTGGGGGTCAGCCCTGTGCTCTTGCCTTGGGGAGCACAGTGCTTCTTCCCCTCTCTTTGCCCCTTTCTTGGAAGTAGGAGTCAGAGATACGACATTAAGTCTGGGGAGCACCACTGTGTTCTCCTCGGTGTGTACATCTGGCTCACTGTACCGCTTTCTTCTTCGAGATACAGGGCATCTGATTGTGAAGATACTAATGTTTTCACAGAGAGTGGAAATAACAAATCCTTTTGCTAAAAAGAGCGGGAGGGAGGCATCGCTTTTGTGTAGCGTTCTAAGCATCTGAGCTGGGTCCTTTCCTGCGCAGGCCCCCTCCTCCCTCCTTCCTCACTCCCCCGGGACGGCCGTCCTGTTGGCCCAGCTGGCGACTCCTGTGTTCTGTGCTTCCTACTGTCTCAACCAGCCTTCTGCCCTGGGTCCTGGGCCCCACTCCCTGGGCCGGCGACCTCCTATTGCTCCTGCAGTCTGATAGTGCATTCTGGCTGTCCCTAGTTCTTTCTTCTTCTTGGGTCGGTTTCTCACATTCCACATGAGGGACCTGAGCAGTCTATTCTAGGTCAAGGCTATGTTGCATCATGGAATAAGAAATTGCTCAGATTCTGACACTCCTGGGTCTAAAAGCCTTTCTTCCACTAACTGCTGACTAGGTTGTGTGACTTTGGGCATCTCGGGCTCTGGACCTCAGTTTCATCATCTGTAAAATGGGGAAAATGGTATCTCTTTGGAAGGTCCCACGTTGGAATCAACCATATAGTGTCCTGAAAGGGTTTTGCACATAAGGGCACCTTGGTTGCTTTCCTTGTTCTAGCAGACTGATTATCCAGATCCTACACTCCTGCTAAGCCCAGCCACAGTGCCCCAGGAATCTGCCTGGGTGGTGCCAAGTCAAAGTCATTCTTATGTGACCCAGAGATCTGCCCTGTAGATCTGCTCTGGCACCACTCTGTCCCTGCACGTGGCTAAGTGACACTACCGCCGCCCAATTATACTGCACCACCTCCATCTGCAGCCAGACTGGGCGTGCCTCCAAAGTCACGATAATTTTCAGCGTGAGATTATCTATCACAGCCCAAAGAGGCCAGCCAACGCCCCAGAAAGAAGGAAAGATAGGGTTGAAAAGAAATGAGCCTTAGAAACTTGAATCCAATTTTCTGCTGTGTCACTGACTAGCTCTGTGTCCTTGGGCAAGTCCGTCAAGTTCTCTCCATTTCACCTGTAGAAAGCAATAGAAATTCCTTTCCTCCCTCCACCCCCTACCCTGCACCACTTCCCTTCAACAAAGGTGAATCAGGCATCCAGGCATTACGGATGCAAAAGTGAGTAGAAAGAGAAAAGTTTCTCCATGATGGCATCATGGAACTCATCATCTGCGGAGACAGAGGTGTGTTAGTCGAATAAATAAATGCAAGACTAAAACTCCGAGGAGCGCTCTATGGGAGAGGGCCACGGTGCTGGCACGTGTTTAACGGTGCAATTTGAGCCTGTCAGTGAGATCGGGGTAGGCATTTTGATGCAGTTTTGACTTAACAGAGATCCGACGGACAAAGAAGCAGTCACCGGCGAAAGGGAGGTGGAAGAAATTTCCAAACCAAGGACAGGGTACGTGCAAAGCCTCAGTCGGTGGGGACAGGGGTGTTGAAGGCTGGGGGAGAGCTGGGGGGAGAGTGGTTGGGGGGAGGGAGGATGGCTGGAGGGGCCAGAAGACACAGGGTCTCACAGGCCTCTTAGGCCTTGTTAAGGATTTTGGTCTTTCAGTCTCTTAAGAGCAACGGGAAGGCTTCATATGGTTTTAAGGCGAGGAGATGGACACTCATTAATTGTTAGAAGACTGAATGAGTCCATTAACACCTTATCTCTCGAATCATTTATCACATTAAGTTGTTAGTCATTTAGCAAGGGCTTGAACATATGGGACACAGGAAAGGACGTTTTGGTAGACAAAGGGGATGGGGAAATCTGGAAGATGAGGTGCCATCTTAGAGTTCCAGCCTAGACACTGTCACAGAGGGGTCTCTGGGCCCTGTGGGAGGATCTCAGACCACTGGGCACCTGGCATTAGAGGGGCTCAAGACAGGTGTCTTGAGGAAGAAAGGGGAACATTCCAGTGTCTTTAACACCAAAGATACTTTGCCTGCTTTATGGCTGAGATCGGGGTTAGCCATTTTTGAACATGTTATGGGGAGAAAAAGAGGAAAATCTAGTGATCGCTTGAGGCCTGTGCTGAGCCAGTCGCATGCCCTGAACTAGTGAGAGGAGTTCATTATATGACAAAGTAAAACGCCTGTGACCACAACTGAAATTCATTTCAGTCCTTGTGCCTCATAAAGATATTTCCCGTCAGTGTAACTTGACTTCTCAACATCTCAGATTAAATCCAGGACCACCTGCCTGCCTGACCATGGCAGTTTAGAGCGCAGGGATAGACCTACTGTTTGATCACGGGCAAGTTGCTTAGACCTGCTGGCCCAGAGTTTCTACATCTGTGAATGGGGAATAATGACACTTATCTCACTGGATTAAATGAGAAAATGTACGTACCATGCTTAGCATAGTGCCTGGTACCTGTGGCAACTGCTATTATATGGTAATTATTCTGTATGTGTGATATAATTATAAAGCTTCTCTAGGGACCAGCCAGGCAATGTAATCGAACAGCAGGGCAGGCAATAAGAGGCAGTAGGGCGTGGTGGGTATTGTGGCAAACTGGAAAATCCTTGCCTGGCCAAAGAGAGCAGCAGCCACTCAGTCTCAGCCATTGGCAGCTGAGTAATAACTCAGAACACGTGTTGTCTGACTTTTCCAGAAATGCTGGGAATCTTAATTTATAATTTTGGTGTCTAATTCAAATTAAAAATCTACAAACAATAACAATAACCAAAACTAACAATGCTATGAGACACACAAAACAGGCTCTGGAGCAAAGCTAGGCTGGAGGCAACTAAAACAGAGCTTCACAAAGGCCAAGCTGCCCTGGGAAGTCAGATTTGCCCTACAGACAAGACTAAAAGTGCATGAAAGGCCATGAACTCGGGTCCAGAGGAAGCACTCCAAATAGGTTCTGTGAAATGGCGACGTTGTTAGAGCATGCACACACCAACTCCCCTCAGGGAGGAGTTCGAAGAGCACAATGCTTATTCAGCTTTGCTTACTGGGCCAGTTACTCAAAGGAAACCATACCTTGTGCACCGCCAGCTCAGGAAGTGGTTTCTGGAGCTGCTCTTAGGGGCGACGATACCACCCATGTCCACCAGGGGTCTCTCTCATACAAATGATGGCCTAACTGTCCCCAGCTGCAGAGGATATGGCACTGAGGCCGCTCCAGGCCTCAGTGGGAAGATTCTTGCAGCTCTGTGGTTTTTCACAGCGACTTGACTACCTGTTAAATGTGCACAGAAGCCAAAGTTGGCTTTCAGGGGACAGCTCTCCTACCAGCCAGCCAGCCTGTCCAAGGAGTCTTTCCTATGCGGAGAGCGCCGGGAGACATTCTCTGCACGCTGGGATTGCAGGAGAATCTTATGAGTTTTTTACAAGGTCAGTTTGGTTGCTGTCCATGCACGCTGTCTCTCTCAGACCCTGGCTCCTACCTCACGGGGCCAACCAAGAAATATGTCCCAGGCTTCACAGATGCCCTCTTTCAGGATCAGCTTCATCTGGCGAAGAAGCCCTGGTTTAGAGATCCAGGTTTGGGTTCTGGTTCTGCCACTTATTAGCCACGTGACCTTGGGCAAGCCTTAACCTTTCTGGCTCTCAGTTTCCTCATCTGTAAAATGGGGCTAATATTAATCTCAAAAATTGTTTTAAGTATTAAATGAGAATGAATATATGTGAAACACTAAAAACAGGAACACGTGTGAGTTGTTTACTATTACTTTAGAACAGGGCCTGGCAATATTTTCTATAAAGGGCCAGATAAAAAATATTTTTGGCTTTATTGGCCTTATAGTCTCTGTCTCAACTATTTAATCCTGCTATCGTAGCAGCAAAGCAGGCATAGACAATCCACAAACAGATCGGCATGGCTGTGTGCCAATAAAATTTTATTTTACAAAAACAGGCAGTAGGCTGGATTTGGCCCATGGACTCGACTTTGCCCATCGTCACAGCTTGCTTTCGTGAGGCCTGTGAGCTAAGCATGATCTTTACATTTCTAAAGGGTTGAAGAAAAAGAAGGAAGAGGGGCGAGGAGGGAGGAGGAGGAGGAGGCCAGCCCACATGTGGCTCACAAGTATTTCTTACCAGGCTCTTTACAGAAGTCGGCTCACCCCTCCTCTAGAGTATCTCAGGAAACCTTAGCTCAGGAAATGGGCAGCTCTGTCCCTGAGTGTGGTGGGACCTGGCTGGTAAGTCACAATGAAACCAGCAGGGCCAGACGACCCCTAGGACCCTACTAGCTCAGGGCCCGGGACTGCGAGTCACTCTCACGACGGAGGTGGGGTGGAAGGAGGGAGGGAAGGGAAATGCAGCCTCCTGTTCTCTTTCCAGTCGTCTGTTTCAGATGAGCTTATGAAAGAGGGTCAGAGAAGCTTCATTCTGAGAACGAAGCACAGCCAAGTGAAAGGGGCTTTCATTCCCTGAATTACTTCCTGGCTGTGAGGCTTCCACCTGGCACTTCTGGGTTCTCGGCGAACTCGAACTCTCTGAGTCATGGGGGAGCCTGGGATTCGCGCCCGCTGGGGAATGAGTCAGGGGGCTCTGACACGGAGCTCTGACGAGGTAAGGGGGTTTCTGGCAGGCCAGAGACCTGACCCTGAGCAAAGATGTTTCTTCTTTGTTGTAGATTCAGTCACATAAACAAGCAGAGGCAGCAGGTCCCAGGCCCCAGAGTAATAGTCCCCAAAGAAAAGAAAGAGAAAACCTGACTGAGAAAAGCAGGTTGTGACAGTTAAATAATGGCCCGTGGCACCAATGCCTTAAGTGGAGGGTGCCTGGAAGCCATATCCGTGTGCGCGTGCTGGGCAGGAGACCCCCTGGTGTGTGTCGGCGTAGGGGGCAGGGACGGTGTTGCCGGTCTGGTTTTCAGTCCTTCCCCCTTCTCCACTGACCCCAAGACAGAATGCCATTAGGTACACGGGGGCTGCATAGCCCCACTACATTCCTCATCCACCATTGGGAACTAGTGTTCCTCCCACTACTGTGATGGTCCAAGGAGCTCAGGACAGACCCAGGGATCCTGGATAAGATTCCTCTTCATCTTCTTGAGTCATTCTCCAGCAGCTCTGGACCTGGCGAAGAGACTATGTCATTTATGGCCTTTGTGACTCTAAAAGTAATACATGCTTACTGCCAAAATATTGAAAAATACAGAAATGTATAAAGAAGAAAGTATACAGAATAATTTTAGACTCAAAACCAATCTGGGCCAGGTGTGGTCGTTCATGCCTGTAAGCCTAGCACTCGGGAGGCTGAGGCCTTGAGGCTCCACCTCAAGGATCGCTTGAGGCCAGGAATTTGGGACTAGCCTGGGCAACATAGTGAGACCCCATCTCTATAAAAAAAATACAAAAATTATCTGGGTGAGGTGGCATGCACCTGTAGTCTAACTACTTGGGAGGCTGAGGCAGGAGGATCACTTGAGCCCAGGAGTTTGAGGTTGCAGTGAGCTATGATGATGCCACTGTACGTCAGCCTGGCTGACAGAGCAAAAGTCTGTTGCAAAAAAAAAAAAGAAAGAAAAGAAAAGAAAAAAAACAATCTGATCAATTCAGGTAATGATTATTTATTGAGTACCTACTGTGTGCCAGGCACTGTTCTCAGTGCTGGGATATAGCAGTAAAGAAAACAAAGTCCTCACCCTCATGGAGTTTATATCCCAGTAGGGGAAACCATCAACAGAGCAGAGGAACGGCCTGGGGGCTGATGGAACAGGCACCATTTTTGATAGGATGTCAGAAAAGAGCAAGCGAGGTATTTGGGTGTCAGGGGAAGAGCGTTTCAGGCAGGTGGGAGAGGAAGTGCCCAGGTGTTGGGTAAGAGCCTGCCCGGTATGTTCGGGGATCTGAAGGAGGCCAGCATGGCTGGAGATGAGGCAGGGGGCAGCAGAGGTGGGCGATGACAGGTAGGGACCTGCAGGCCATGGTGAGGACCTTGGATTATTACTGAGTAAAATGGAAACCCATCGTAGGGGCTTGGACGGAAGAGTGACATGATCGGCCTTATATTTTTAAATGATCACTCTGGACACTGGCTGTAAAATAGACAGGGCTGGGATGGGAGTTGGCAAGGGCAGAGGCTGGGGAAGCAATGAAGAGGTCATTGCAAAAGTCATACGGAGATATAAAAGCAGGGCTACCCTGGCTGAAGGGGTGGGGGCGGATGAGGGCCGGCAGCCCCTCCCAGGGGCCTCTGCCCTTTCCTCTCAGTGCTGAGGGTCCACTGTGGAACCCTAGGGTGCCTGGGAGCACAGTTTGAAAACCACTGGAGCAGAGGGTCTCTAGGTGTCCTTCCAGCTCTGGGCTTCTGTGTTCTTGTGCTCCTGCTTGTTAAGTTGTTTTGGGCCCATACCTGATTCTGTGGGACCAGGCCCGGTCTCTACCAGCCAGACCTTGGAAAATGTCAACTTGAAAACTGGACAGGCTCACGGTCTGATTTTTGAAAACTAGTTCAGCTCCCACGTACTGAATGTGGCCAGCCCTCTGCAGGGATTATAATGATGAATCAGTTAAAATGTCGGCTCTAAGTAACTAGGAAGTCACACAAATGGCCCAAGGCCAGGACCTGAGGGTCCCTGGCCCCTCCTTGCCTTACCTCTCTTCTGTGTGCCCCCTGAGTCAGTGGCTCCCGAGCTGGGCGGGTCACGAGGTCACCCAGAAACTTCAGCACATGCAGACACCCAGACTATGCCTTTGCCTCTGAAGACTTGAATTCACTCGGCCTGGGTTGGGGCCCGGGAATTCACAGGCAAAAAGCTCCGTTGGGGAATTGATGAGCTCTGGGTTGGGGAACTGCAGGGATTTCCCATCTCCGGCGTCTCCACGGCCATCTGAGGTCTACCAGCTCGCGCTTCCCGTGTAGCTCCTTATTGGCTCAGAAAATCTTTCCTGGGCTAAGCTATTGATCTGAGACCATTTAGTGGCCTAAAATAGCCCAAGAATACAACCAACACCGACCAAAACGCTCTCGTAGGGCACCGCAGTCTCACTGAGGGAGAACCTCACAAGTCTGGGGTAAGGCACACTGAACAGGTGGGACTCTCAAATTCATTCCAGAACCGAGGGAAAATCAGACGTCTCCAGAAAGAAAGAGAGAGAAGGGCAGCAAGGCGGCGAGGCGAGAAAGACTGATGCGGATGGATGGTAATTTTCTCTCAGTTCCTGGGAAGATAAAAATATCAACAAGACCAGATCTCGGTCTGGTCGACTGAAAAGGTTTCTCTGAGTCAGACTTCTTTCCTGGAAGCTGCGAACTTTCTCCTCCGGCAGCCATTAATCTAATACTAAGCCCCTTAACCTTCCTAATTGTTCTCTTTCAGTATCGGCTGGTTTCATATTAACCTTTCAATCTTTCCCATAATGCAGTCACCTCCAGCTCCAGCCAGACCTGATCCAGAGCTGCGGTCAGCCCAGACCGTGGCCTCTTCTCGGCCACGCGGCCCCCTTCCCTGCTCCTCTGCAGCTGGCCCTCTTTCTTTCTTCACGTGCTGTGGAGGAGTCGCCCTGATGGGTGCTGCACTCCTGTATCTGGCTGGACAGAGCCTACAGGACGTGTTCGCAAGCCTGCACCTTGCACTTCTGGGTTCCAGGCCTGCCATGACTCCTGCATGATTTCGGACCGGGGCTGTCCAGGGAAGAGGGCAACTATTGGCCCGGCAGAGCTAATCAGCCTCCGGCCATTTCTGTGGCTCTGGTATTTGAGCTTTGTTTTCCCTCTCTCCTGGGAAGAGCTCATTGAAATAGCTTCTTTGGAAAAGACAAAACGTCTTGCCCAGATGCTGAAGGAACATTTGCTAACTGCTGTCTTGGGTTCCCATCATGCCGTGAGGGCCCGTCAGCTCCAAAGCTAGGCTGTGGTGCTGCCTCCAAAACAGCTAACTCAGCCACAGCCCTCCTGCAGCCCGAGTTGGAGTTCTGGCCTCTCCTCCTAGCAGTGAGTGACAGTTGTGGAGGGGCCTGCGACTCCTTGGGTAATTGCTGACCAAACACGAGCAGAGAGGGCTGGGGGAAGTCTTTTGTCCCACAGGAGATTCACCAGGGCACTTCCTCTTCTCTTTTCTAGTCTGGGGGGAAAGCTAGAAAGAATTCTAAGATTCACTAGCCCTTCCTGGGGAACAGAGGCCTCACCTGAAGCCCGGTCTGCAGAGTTCAGTCAGAGGCAGAAGGGGTGAGACTGCACGAAGGGCTTCTCCCCTGCGCCAGGCCCCTGCCAGGCAGGATGAGCAAAGTCAAGACTGTCTTCCGGTGGGGCCCTGAGATGCTAAGACTTGGAGGGGTGGCAGCTTCTCATGATGTGTCCCCAACCGAGGCCTTTCTCCCAGCCACCATGCGCCAAAGGCAGCTCTTCCTAGGCCTCCCGCCCGGGGGGCTCCAGCCCACCTGTTGGATGGCTGGCAGGCGCGGTGTTTGCTTTGTGCCTTTGCCCAGCACCACCGTGGGCCTCAGAAGGCCCCCTTCCGCCCGCTGAAACAGCCCTGGGGTTAAGGAAGAGGCAAGCCCCCCGTAGCCAAGCCTCTCTCCTCCGGGCGCATGCACACGCAAATGCCCACACCCCGTCCCCACACCAGGATCTGGTCTGTTGTGCTCTCCATGCACAGCGCCCTTTCCATTGGGGGACAGAGCCCTGGGCTGAAGCGGGGAGCCAAGCTCCCTCCGCTCTGCTGCTGGGCGGGTGACGTCCTCTCGAGCAGCTCAGGTAGGCACGTGGAGGGAGTTCTTCCAGATGGGATCTGGGTTGTGGTGGTGTGTGTCTGGCTCCAGAGCTGAGTCCCGCTCCAGAGGCATTTTGACTCCCCCTTGGGGGACGGAATAGAGAAACGGAGGGTGGGGAACCCAAACCAACTCTGCCAACAGAGCCAGGACGACTGTTTGTCATCACCCACACGCAGCAAGAGGGGCTCTCAGGCTCTGCTCTCCCACCCCCGCTCTGCATGGAGGGGTATCACCCGCTTGACACAGGGGAGGCCCCAAACCCACACCCCCTGTTCGTCAGCTTAACCTCATCCTGACAAGCACTCTGGAAAGGGGCCGGGTCCTCCCAGCCCCGAGGAGCTGCCGTGGCGCCGGGCGGTCACGTACAGTCCTTCACGTGGGCACGCAGAGGGGGCTCGCCCATCCCGGGGCTCAGCGCTTCGCCGGGGGACAGGCAACTGAGACTAAAGACAAACATGAAACACAAAAATGAGTTAGTGCCCACAAAAATAAGATACTTTTAAATAACAATACACAGTTTTCTCATTCTTCCCTTACCATCCGAGGGCATTTTAGGAAACTGAAGCTTTAGGGGTGTTTCCTTTCATTGGGTTGTCAATGTTCGAAATTATGTCCAGTGCTGTCCAATTTGTCTACTTGCTGCAGGTTTATTGACCCAAAGAAGTGACACTGAGTAGGTTAGATTGGACAGGCTGGGGCTGAGTCCATCCATCTATCTGAGTCAGGGAGCAGCGTTTATCAGGGGCCTGTGGTCAGCCCAGCTCGCTGTGGGCTCTGTGGGAAGACACAGCCAACTGGCCCGGATGGTCTCCTAGGGGCCTGGATGTCATTGGGAAAATGAAGTATACGAACCTGATAAGAAAAAAAAAAAAAAAAACACATGAGAAACAATGCAAGTGATTCCAATTCCAATAAGTCAAGTGCAAACTCACTAGGCATGGCAGGGTTTTGATTGGAGAAGGGACTAGTCAGGAGTGTCAGCCACAGAAGATGGGGGTGAGCTCTAGGTTGGACTTGGGGGCAGTTAGGGGAAGCTTGGGTGGGGTGGATAGTGGCGGTGGGTGCGGATGTGGTAAGTGAAGTCTCATTTCCACACACAAACTTTCAGTACCAAGGGGGCAGAGGGACCACGCCGGCCTAGAGAAGTCAGTACTAGTCTCACAGTCACGCTCAGCGTTCCTGCAACACCCCCCATGCCCACTCTCACCCCAGTTCTCACAGCACCCCTCTCTAGCGCAGGCCTGCTGCCGGGGGTTGGGGAGGAGGTAGAGTCATTTCCATAGCAACCAGCATGATTCTGACTCCAGGTGGGTTATGAACAGAAGGAACATATGAAACCACTAAGTGACAGAGATCCAGTTTCCCAGTAAACACCTTGCTAATAAAGAAGAGAAATGCACAAACTAGAAGATAAATGGAACAGGAATGAACAAATGCTAAATTTTCCACAAGGCATCAGCTGTTTGCTAAAAACAATAGCAACCTAATAGGTTCAACAAGAACAATGCTGGCAAGGACAGCCCAGAACAGCCTTTGTCAGTCTGCAGATTAAAGGAAAGGGCAGGGCCAGAAATGCACAATGTCAGGTTTGTCAGGCAGAAAGAAAATGCCTTCGATGCGTCATCTCAATCCTCCACACGTCCCTAATGCTTTTACTGGAAACGCTGTACTGCCGCTGTCGTGAATCCAGCGGGATCTCGCTTTCATTCATTCATTTATGCACGCATGCATACATTCAGGGAGGGTTCATCAGTGCTAGCTAGGTCACTAATTAGAAATAATTGGGAGAAAAGTAAGTCTGAATTACTAGGGATTTTAGATGCAAAGCCTTCTTACTCTGAAGGCATGACTGAGGTGGTGTCTTGGGCAGGGAATCGGAGATTCTGGTCCAGTTCGAGCCTGCCACTTACTCTGCACGACCATGCACGGGTCACTTACCGGTCTTGGTCCTCACCTTGTAGATGAGGTGGTTGGTGGACTATTCCATGCTTCCAAAGCTGTCTAGGGCAGAACCTTGCTTTGAGTGACTAAACTGCAAATGTCAGATTGACTCGATATGGTGAGGGTTTTCGCAGAGCAGAACCAAGACCATTTACTCCTTCAACATTTATTTCCACCTTTTATCGACACTGACCACCTACTATGTGGCAATCACACAGCTAGGAATAAAGCTGAGAAATGACAGTGCCTTCAAGGCCCTCCCAGCTGGGGGAGGAGGAAGACAGGCAGGCACACCCTCAGACCCACGGGGCACAGGCTGGCATCCAAGTGCTGACAGAGCTCACCTGGTATGGGGAAGGACATCTCCAGGTGTGGCTGCACAGCTCTCTCCACATGCCAGGTGGGCTGGGAGAAAAGACATGAGGCAGGCGTGGAAAGGAAGGAAGCGAGCTGCATGGAGGATGGGGCTGAGAAGGCCCCAAGTGACCCAGGGATCTTGGGACACTGGAAGAGGGGAGGGATGGAGACATGCCATGCCAGGGCTGTGCACTGACACTGTGGTCATCCTTCTCAAAGATCCCGAGATAAACAGAACACAGAGAGGAAGGGGCAGGAAGTTAATGGGAGAGAAAATACGCTGAATCCCAGGGGGAAGGAGATAGGATCTGTGGGTTTGTGCAGGCAGATTTGCCGCTGGATGTGGAGACTGGAGGTGCTGCAGTGCCCGAGGGGTGTAGGCTGTCGTCACCAAGGCCCTGGGGTGAGGCTGAGAGACGGCACTGGGGTTAGCTGGGAGTGAGCACCCAGGGTTGGGAAAAGACGAAGGGAACACACAAGGCTTCCAGGAAGCCTGAAACACTCAGCTGAGCCTCCGGAGTGTGACGTGCAGGATGCTTCATCCCACCCGAAAACTGGCAGGGGGTTTAGGGCCCGGTTTCAGTGCAGAGCAATGTTAGTCTTCTCTACAACACCCAGAAAGATTTGGGGCGTGGGTTAGAGAGTTAGCCAAAGAGCCAAGCGCCTGTCTCTGAGTTTTCTATGCTTCTCTACTTAACAGAATCACAAGGACTCCCATAGCCTTTCTTCAAAATTAACCAGTTAATCATTCAGTATGCATTTTCCAGCAGCTACTTGGTATTACTCATTATGCTGAGAATTCTCAGGGCTCAACAGAGGCATCGTCCATGCCCTCGAGGAGTTTAGAGTACAGCTGGGGTTTGCATACGAATGTGAAAGTTCGTATGAGCTAAGTTATGTTCTATTAAGCGCTAAGCCAGGAGAGCAAGCAGAGGGGATTATCAGGGGTGGAGATGGTGGGGAGAGGAGAATGAGAGAGAGAAAATGAGAGCGCATGCAAGTACACACTTCCTTGGGACTGGCTGATCAGGAAGTCCTCATGGGGATAGTGGAGTTTGTGTGGGTCTTGAGGGGAGATAGACAGAGAGCAAGAGGCCGGAGGATGTGCAGGGCAGAGACAAAGCTTCCAGAAGCATTCAGCAGCTGCCACCACATAGTACTTGTCTCAGAGGAAGCCTGGGCATCGGCATGGGAAGAGGATGTTTTCTGACATTGGAAATACACTTCAATGTCAACCTAGAACCAGGTTTGAATCCAGGGTCTGCCACTTAGTAGCCAGATGGGCCTGGCCAAAATCCTTCACTTCCGTGTGCCTAAATCACATCATCTGTAAATTGAGAATGGGGATAGTGTTTACCTGAAAGGGCTATTGGGGGGATGTCACAGTTATGTGACAGCAGGTAAAGCACCTACAGGAACACTGGTCCTCTCTCCCTTTCCTGGCCCATCAGGAATGCTGCATTTGAGATCAGAGGGAGTAAATATTCCAGAAGTCCTCTGAGTGCCCTTGTAGCAGTGAATATACAGACTGATCAGTGGGGGAAAAAAAATACATTCTCTTCCAGCCCGTAGGGTAAGTTGAACATGCACGCTTTTCTCCGGATGTTTGACTTCCTGAATCTTCCCTGAACAATGCCGTCTCTGTCCTGGCACCCCTGGCAAGCGGTCCCATGAGAGCCAGGTACTCGTCACATGTCCTTTTCCCGAAGTGTGTCACTGGAGAATTCAGCTGTAGTGGTAACCTTCACCCGCTAAGGGAGGTGAAAGGAATGGAATGAACACACAGTACAACTTGGTGCTTAATGTTCCCTTCCATCAACATTTTGCCCCAGGCTGCAACCTTGCAACTCAAAAAAGCAGGGTGGCATAATGAACGGGATAAACTGAATGACCGCTTGTAATCCGCAAACAAAGGGCTTTTCAGCAGCCAAGGTCGAGGCCTTATCCACCCAGTCAAATCTAGCCAGTTACAACCTGGAGAAAGAATGGCTGAGCCTAGCGAGACTTAGTCCCAGCAGAAAATTGGGAAAGCCATTTTGTTACCTGCTCAAGAAAAATGATAAAGAACAGAGAAAGGAGAAATCTAAATAACTGACAGAAAGACATAAAGAATTTAAACTTTGGGAACTGACTGCATGTCTCCTCTCTTTGGCTAAATAAGCATAAACTGATTGTACGCTGGTAAGCACCAAGATCGACGGTACACAAATCTATGTATAGCCTTCACAACCTTTTATTTCCCCAAACTAGCTATGACCTTGGAAATTGAGGATGTCTTCACCCTGGGCAGCTACTGTGGTGGAGGAGGAAAATAGTAGACTGGAATTGAGATGGCCCAAGTCCCACTGGCCACCTGGGCTGTGTGACTTTGGGCACACCCCTTCCTTCTCTGGATTGAGTTTCTTCATCTGAAAAATGAATAGTTTGTCTATGATTTAAAGTTTCCTTCCAAATCCCTTTCCGCCCTCCCCGCCCACCAAAGTTTTTATTTTCATAGCTACTCAGATCTTGCACCTTAAAAAAATAACGGAGAGAGTACAGCAAGCCTTACCAATGTCCCTCTATCACCCCGTACAGCTCCTTAAACGCAAATCCAGAAGGATCTGCTTTGGTAGAAGTTCTGGACCCTCATTTGTATATTCAAATGAAGCCCAAATGTTTGCTCCCAGAGTGGTGTCAGTGGTCACCCCGACTTTCCAAATTTCAAGAGACTCATCAGGTCATTCCATGAGCTGTTCAAATTCATGTCTAATTCCCAACTGGTCCTTTTCCACGGAGCCCTCGCTCTGCGCTGCAATTCAGTTCTACTCATTGCACGTGGCTGATGTTGTAGGCACTAATGCTAGATGCTGTGAGCAAGCGAGCATGGCCCCAGCCCTGGGGAAGCTTGCACTCTAGCAAGAAATGCAGAAATACTGAGCCCAAGCCGAATGGAAACAAAGTTTGCAATGAGAAGTGTCAGATTTTCGGAAAATGTCATTTTCCTGCTGTCTAGAAGGCAGACTTGACTGGAGCTTGAGTGACCATCTTGATCATGAGGCACAAACTCATGCTGAGAATGATGGAGCCACAGGGTAGTGAGCCGTGATGATTGTGGAGTTGCCATACCTGTCCCAGGCTGCCAACATCTGGATTTCATTGACATGGATAGAAATAAATGTATATTTTATTTATGCTACTGTTTTGTCTGTTTTATGCAATCAAATCTAATCTTAGTCTGCATAACAAAACTCTAGGGAGTATAATGTCAACTCATTTATAACTTTCTAAGAATAGAAATATTTGTATGTGCTCTACAGGATACCTTCTTCTGAGAATTTCAGCTCCACAAAGCCAAATTCTTCATCCAAGGATTGAGGGGCAAGCATGGAGGCTTGGAGGAGGCAGAAAGTTTGGGGAGAAACAGTATGATCTCTACTGCACGACCAAGCCCTCCTCCCTCATGATGGGAGAGCTCATGTCCTCTAAGCCCTGTGTTTCTTCCCACTGGAAGAGCACTACTGTCTGGCCCTCTTTTTTCTAGATTCTATGCAACCTTCATATCGTTAATATAATCGGTCTTCAAATCAGGTACGGCACAATTGAGGACAATCCAGGTTTTGTAGTTAGAATCAGATTTGAGTCCTGCCCTTTCTGAACTTACATACTGGACGTCTTTTAACTGGCCAGTGACCCATTTACGGAAACTCTTTTGGGTTGCTTCTGCAGGTGTTCGCCATGTAGATCCTTTTAAATTCAGGATGCTACCTTATATCATTTCTATATTCTAGGGGATATCCTGTCCTATGTATTACTGCGGGAGACAAGTACAAATAAATAGCTAAAAGTGAGGCTAATATCAAAGTTTAGCTGCTGGGAGGATGGAGGAACCAATCCCTGTCCCCCTACCCTGCAAAGAACACCTAGAAGTGAAACAAGTTTTAATAGGGAGTTTCAGATCAGTTTCGGACCTGCTGAAGTTGAGGTTCTAATCAATAACTGACAATATCTAACATGTGTTGAGCTCTTGCTTTGTGCCTGGCAATGTCCTAAACACTTCAATGCACCAAATGCACCACCTCACCACTACTGTATGAGGTAGCTATTATTCCCACTTATAGACAGGGACACTGGAAGTAAAAATACAAATCAATTTGCCTAATGTCATACAGTTAGCAAGCGGAAGAGCCATTCCTCGAATCCATGTGTTTCTGACTGCAGGGCCCTTACCTACTACATTCATTGTTTTTAGGGAGCTTTAAAAAAATTCTTTCCTCACAGTCTCCCTTTTATCAGAATGTATCTCTTCACTATTACATCGATTCCATACTTGGTGGTCTATACGAAAAAACACCTGCTCATGTGCCCGTGCCCTCTCCCAGGTGACAATATTTTCAGTTTGATAGGTGCTTTGCAGTGGCGTGCTGATACATCTGCTGGAGGAGTGGTGAGGGGCTAAGGAAGCTCTGATTGGTAGCATTTGCCAATTTCGATGGTGTAAATACTCCCACCATAACCAGTTTCAAGCTGCCACTGCAGCTGGTAAAACTCCTGAACATTCCATAACTGACTCCTGTCCAGGCAGCTCCCCAAGGATTCTACTGCAGCCGAGAGTGCCTGTGCTGGCTGGGAACCCACGGCCAGCCTCAGAGAGAGCTCTGGCTCTGGGGAGCCTTCCAGTGCTCTTCAAGGCACACCTGTTAGGGGGGCCCCAGCTTCTTTCCCCTGGCCCAGGACGCTGGGAGGTGGTGCTGTGGCCTTGGGAGCAGCAGCCCTGGGCCCCTGGGCCCCCAGCCCAGCCTCCGCCCCCCCCCCCGGGCTGAGCACGGCCGTGGCCAGCAGATGGCAACACTCTCACGTCTAGCACTGAGAGCCTCCGCAAAACGAGGGGCCTTTGTTCTCAGCCAGAGGTTGTGTCACCAAGAGAAAAGCCCTGGGGGGCCAGCTAATCAGCCTGTCCTCAGCTGACCCTCGCGTGTGAGCCGAGTGGACAGTCTCTGGCAGCGTGATATCATGAGAACAACCTTAGCAAACAGCAGAGACAGCAGAGTGTCAACGCCACTCCTTGCCCATCCTAAGCGTAGGCGTGGCCTGGGGTGGCATCTCAGAACAGACACCCAGGGCCTGTCAAGAAGGGGCTAAGTGCCAAGAACAGTGTTTCCAGTCCCACGGAGGGGACTCTTTGTCCCTACCTGCCACTGCGCACAGGCCACGCTGCGCTGCAACTTACTCCCTTCTTTGTTGACTACGGGATGGTCAGTTCCTACCAAGTGACCAGCTATCCAGTTGGCCCAGGACTGTCCTGGTTTTAGTGCTGGAAGTCTCCTCACCTGGGAAACCCTGTCCCCAGCCAGTGGGCTCATGGCTACCTTGACTGCTAGGCCCAGTCCTCATGCAGTGCCTGCCTGGCACACAGTAGGCTCTTTCTACGGTGGTTCCACTGAAGGAGAAGGGGAGTCAGAGATTACAAGGGCTGACCAAGCCCGGCAGACAGGCTTGGAGTTCATTTCATTTTTCAAACCTGCTCCCTTTGCTTTTTGTCAGAGGTAAGGGCTGATGTGTGAGGGGACACCTCAGAACAGTCCCTTTCTTCTCCGCATTCACTCACTTCCCATCTGCGGCCTCCCTCCCCCTTTCTTCCTTCTTGCCCCACCTGCCTCAGCACACCTTGGCCTCCCAGAGTCCAGCCCAGAGAACTCCGTGTTCCAGGGGCTGGTGGAGAGGGCAGCAGGGCCGATGAGGCCAACCAGGAGGCTCTTCAGCTAGACACACAGTAGCAGCAGGACTAAAGTTGCCGGAAGGATCTGCCCGAGGTGCCCTGGAGCCTTCACAAGCCTGCCCCCTCCTCCGAGCAGGGACGTGCATATTCCTCTCTCCCTGTAGCTCAAGGCCCATTGTGATGTGGCTTATCCACTCGCGTCACCATTGACCCCTCCAGATGGTGTTTCTACTCCCAGTGCCTAGCACAGGGGAGTCAGGCACGGCAAACGCCACCCTGTGCTGTGGCTTGAACGAGGGCAGAAAGCTTTGCTTAAGCCAAGGCACATGTAAGAAGTTTGCAAATCCTTCTTCCCTGCCCTGGACATTGGGAGGAAGGGCAGGCTTCTTGCCACGTTTCTGCACAGACAGGTCCTTATCGACTCTCCGACCTTATCTTGTGCCGCTTTCCCCAGCACTCACTGTGGCCGTCACCCTGGTCCTCTGCCAGTCCCTGCAAATGCCATGCCTTCTCCCACCCCCAGGTCTTTGCTCAGGCTGTCCTGTCCCCCCTCTGTTTAGTTAAGAATAGCGGGCAGGGTCTGGTTTAGATAGGGTGGTCCAAGAAGCTTCTGTGAGAGGCTGAAATTGAAGCTTTGATTTGAGCACATTCCATGTGGCAGTGCCAGCTTTCTGTCACCCTGTTAGGAGGAGTTAATGGGTGTGAGGAAATGCAGACTTCTCATGGGCTTTTGTTTCACATTTTCTGTATAACCGAACACTCCTCACATCAAACTCTATCATACTCAGCAGGTTAGAATTTCATTCCATTGGTGACAAATTAATGCAGGCATAGCTCTATTCTGGATAAAAATTGACCATCTAGGTGAAATCCTGCTGATTCCTGTCTCCCAGCCAACATTTGGATTAGCTGGAGCCTGCATTAACCCCAGGGTCTCACTGGAGACTCTTAGAATCTGGGTGTTTTTACTAACAGGCACAATCTTTCACCTTAAAGAACAAAGTCCAGGAGTTTGGACTACTTTTGGCCACCAGATAATGGTAAATGAATACTGAGTTTATTGAAGAAACACTGAGTTTGCGACATGGAGTTTGCCAAGTAGACGGAATCCTAGATAGAAGGCATGGCAACTCTGGTTATTAAGACAAGGATAAAAATCTTCCAAGTTTTGAGGGGAGGTGAGAGCCTTTATTGGTGTCAAAGAAGAACCTCCACTTCATCTCCAGGGCTTGAGGAAGATCTAACTTTTCCACAGAGGCCAGGCTCTGCTGCTCCACGAGGGACACCCAGAAGGCACAGAGGAGGAGCTGGTGCCTGTCACGAAGCCACGCCATGACTGTCGTGGAGGATGATGCGCCTCAGCCACCTGTGAGCAGCCACCTTCAGGATCCTTGGGGGTGGAGGGACCAGGTCCTTAGGTTTAAATAGCACTGGTCCTTGGCAAAGAGCCCGTGTCTACGACTGCTCGCTTTCCAGGTCAGCTCCAGCCGGTGCCTGTCATCCTTCTCAGAGGAAGAAGAGTCTCGCTGCTGGGAAAAGCTCAGGGCAGTTACAGGAACCTGGGTCACGGCTACTCTTCTTCCATGTATTTGTCTAGAGATGCAAACTTTTCAGGTTGTCCGTAGCAAAGAGTCAGAGGTTGAAAAGCCAACGTATGTGTGTAGGGGAGTGGGGGG
>CAUYSK010053215.1:0-13628 GCA_963575035.1 Avahi laniger
CAAATCACTTTAGCTTACAGAAAACTTTTTAAGACTTGCATAATATCCTGCAAAGGACTATTTTATGATGTATATCAATAAAATTCAACCCCACTTTCTCCAATAATAAAAAAAAGTTTTTTTGAACTGTTACTTTTTAAATGACGTGAAACTAATGAAAATTGGTTGCTGCTTTTAGAATCATCTTGTTTGGAGAAAAATATTCTGTGCTTTACCATTTGCTGCCACGTCTTACAGAGATAGGGTCTGTAGTCTACATCCACATCACACGGGCGTTTATAGGCAGAAGGCCCTTCTGGTGAGTCTGAGGTTTTTTGCATTATAGTTTGTGTTGTTGCAACAAGAAACAAGCGATACTCATTTACAAGTTTCTCTAAGAACTGAGAACATTTCTTTAGAGTAGCCTCCTGTAAGTTAACACTCTCTCCTCCATTGACACGGTCTATCCAGTAAAAAGCTGACAGGCTATCCAAAATCAAAAGGCAGAGACAGGGGTGACTACAAAACAAGGTTTCTAGCGAATACAGTGTAAGAAGTAAGTGGGTGCTACTATTGCAATATACCAAAAAAAGTCTTCCAAGGCAGTATTTTATTATTTCTTCAGAGCTTTGGGATAGTCTATGCTCAAGAATTGTAACAAGCCGAAGCATATCAAAATGGTAATCTGTATCAATAAACAAGACTTCTACTTCCAGTCCACCTTCCGATTTTGGAAGTATACATCGTGCTGTTAAATGATAAAGCATTTCTGATTTTCCTGTTCCTTCTGGACCGTGAAATTCAAGAATATAACCTGTATGAGATTTAAAAATGTTAGTCAAAATGCAGCAGCTCAACAGTAAGGCTACAAACTGAAAAGTCCACAAAAAAGTTTAAAAAAACATTTACTGGAATTTAGAAAATCTAAATCCATTTGTCAAAGTGGATCTGTATAAGCAAACAGAAATAAATAAGGAAATTAAAAGTGAATCATCGTATTTCACCTCTGAGAAAGGAGCTGGCTATTAATTAACATCAAGAAAAATTTAAAAACAGAGTGATAAGGTTCACAGGAGCCTAGGGGAATCCCCGCTGGATGGCTCCATATGCACTCTCACTTAAACAGGTGATATTAGAGAGTTAAGAATAATTGTCACAGATCCAGGGCCTTTCATAGATCTACTGGTTACTGTGGTACATACCATTTATAGTAGTTGATTACACTATATCCATTCTGTCCCTTTTGATAAAGTATAAAACCCTAATCTGAGGGGGAAAGCAATGTGTCCACCTTAAAAACTATTTTTCTTAGTCTCCCTTACAAAGAGAGGTTATCGGGTAACAAATATAGTTGTAGCCAATGAGAGGCAAGGTGATGTCAGGTGGGGATTACTAGGTTTTGCTTTCCTACATAAGGGCCACTTCTGCCTTGCTGCTCCCTTTTCTGGAGGTGAAGCAGCCATCTAGAAACAGTGATGATGGCCAGGCATGGTGGCTCACGCCTGTAATCCCAGCACTTTGGGAGGCCGAGGCAGGCGGATCATTTGAGCTCAGGAGTTCCAGACCAGCCTGAGCAAGAGTGAGACCCCATCTCTACTAAAAAAAAAAATAGAAATTCGCTGGACAACAAAAAATATACATATAAAAAAAAATTAGCGGGCATGGTGGCGCATGCCTGTAGTCCCAGTTACTCGGGAGGCTGAGGCAGAAGGATTGCTTGAGCGCAGGAGTTTGAGGTTGCTGTGAGCTAGGCTGACGCCACAGCACTCTATCTGGGCAACACAGTGAGACTCTGTCTCAAACAAAAAAAAGAAAAAGAAACAGTGATGATGAAAGGTATGCCTTAGGCACAGTAAAGCAGGAAGACAGAAGGTGCCCAGGACTTGAATAACAATATGGAACCTCACAATGGCTATGTACACAGCCTGCCTCTTATTATCACCTAGGATGTGAGGCAAAAAACCCTCTACCGAGGTAAGCCACTACGCTGGACTTCTATTACATACAGTTGAAAACAATCCCTAATTAAGGTTTCTCAATGCTATTGAAGTTAGGGGTGGAATAGTTCTTGATTTTGCAATGTCACACATTATAGATGGTAAGAGACCATGGCTGTCAGGCCCTAAATGTCAAAAGCATCCCTCAACTGAGAACACCTTTACATTTCCCCAAACTACCTTCAGCTATTCTTTGCTATTTGAATATCTCTTGAAACTGTGTCCAGATGCAATATAAATTAATTTCCTAGCATTAAAACACAAAGTCAACTACTCTGAACTGCCCTCCCCTCAATGGCCTTGCTTGGTTGGAACAAGTACTCTGAACTTTAAAGATTCCAAATCTTTTTCTTTATAGGTTCCAGCAACTCTCTTTAATTGAGGACAGCACAAGTTAAATAATACAACACCTGAGAAAATCGTCCTGCTTCCAAAGTTTTTCAAAATTTGTTCTAAACAGTGATGTTCCAATTCTTGCTAGTTTGTTTTTACTAATTTATGGCTGAACCACTTGACTGGAATCACCGTATTAAAAATGTACATTCTGGCCGGGCGTGGTGGCTCACGCCTGTAATCCTAGCACTCTGGGAGGCTGAGGTGGATGGATTGTTTGAGCTCAGGAGTTCAAGACCAGCCTGAGCAAGAGCGAGACCTCCTCTCTACCAAAAATAGAAAGAAATTAATTGGACAGCTAAAAATATATAGAAAAAAAATTAGCCGGGCATGGTGGCACATGCCTGTAGTCCCAGCTACTTGGGAGGCTGAGGCAGTAGGATTGCTTGAGCCCAGGACTCTGAGGTTGCTGTGAGCTAGGCTGACGCCATGGCACTCACTGTAGCCCGCGCAACAAAGTGAGACTCTGTCTAAAAAAAAAAAAAAAAATGTAGATTCTTAGACCCCAACCAAATTACAGCCTAAGAATTCAGTTACTTTATCTCCTATTATTACTAACAAACCATTGTATATCAGAACATTCACAAATAATGTATAAGAAATCTAGCAAGTTACCACCATATCACAAGGTGGTATATAAAACTTGAGCTCATTTCTACAATAATCTTACAACTTGCAATTCTAAATTTACTTAAGAATTTAAAAAAATGATTCCAGCCTCAAGGAGTAAAACTATTTTCATATTAACAACAGTTCATCAATATTTATATTAAAAGTTAACACAGTAACTAAACCTATATTCAACCCAGATGTTCAGTTTACCCTCTCCCATTATATTACTGAGGAATTAAGCTAAAACCCCTTCCCCTCAATTAATTCTTTTACTGCCCTAAGTTATAGAAACAGAATAAACTACATGCACTAAATGAAAAAATGTTAATATAAAACCAGTATTAATGGTAGTAAAGGAAAGTTAAACAGTTTAGAAAGATTCTGTAGGACACAATGGACCACGTAGAAGCACAAGATGGGGAAACCAATAAGCAGACTGCACAAGGTCCTCCCTCTCCTCTCCCTAGCAAAGTAGCCAGAAGAGACTGATCAGCAGCAACTAACCTGAATAAAGTACTTTATACATGAAAAAAGGCTTCTTCATACAAATCTTATTTGAGCCTAATAACACTCTGAGGTAGGAAAAGCAAACTCTATCATCCCCCACCGTCACATTTATCATGCTACATAATCATTGACTATTTACTTGATTATATTTCCTGTTAGCTTCTTTGAGATTGGGACTTGAATATTCTCTCCCCAGCACAAAACACAGTATCTTTTGAATGTACCTCATCAGATTACTTCTTAAGATCCTCTTGAGAGCCATCTTTAGAATGAAAATGTAAGTCCTGATTGGTGAGGGTTAAAAGCCTGCAATCAATTTTAGAACGTGGCATTTTGAAAGGAAGCAGATGCAGGGAATAATAGGTGTGTGTGGGGTGGCGGGTAGCGGGAGATGGTGGCTTTTGCTAGCAGAGTCCAGCAGGTATGAAGACCCTAGACCACGGTGTGGCACAGGGACCAACACAAGAGACGAAGAAAGAATAGGATCAAACTGTCCAGTGCTGGGTGTGTCTGCCTCCAGAGACTAAGAGGTACTTGGTCTTAGTTTTGCCAGGTCTTCAGTCCTGAAGGGTAAACCTAATGTAGTGATTTAAAAGTTCTCAGAAGTAGGCTTGGAAGTACCTGTACAAATCAAGTACATACACAAAGTAGAAATTTTTATTTCACATAGCACACGAGTATCCTGATAAGAATTTAGCTTTCAAAATGGTATATTTTGATGTATCTCTAGGTGTCACAAAATAAAAACATCCTACAGCCACTGGGATGTAAGATTCAAGAGAATAATAAGGGGCTGGATATAGCAATCAATCTGGGAGTCATCTACACAGAAATTATAGAGAACAGAAAACTCTCTTTGATGGATGGGTATGGAGCTAAAATTAAGGATAAAAGGCCAAAATACAATTCTTGGGATATATCCACAGTTAGAAGAGTCAGCAGGCAGAAGACAGATAAAACAGAAATGTAATAGGAAAATTAGGAGGAAAACATCACAAGGCACAAAAAAAGGTTTCAAGAAAATGAAACAGTACTAAATAATAATAAATTTAGCATAAAAGTCATAAAAATGAAAAAATGGCAGGGAAAAGAGCCCTACTGGCCCAAAATAGCGACCTTAGAGCAGCAAATGTGTAGTTGGCAAAGAGCACATTTAACATATTTTGTGAGTCAAACTTCGAAAACTGAAATACTTGGAAGATAAAGTAAAAAGGCACTATAGGGGAAATTCACCACTTTTAAAGGAACAGCAAGGGTGAAAATCAGACTGCAGGAAGTTAGAGAATTGGAAAATGGACTGTGTGGTTTATATTCATTATTTCAAAAGTAAAAAAATTCAATAGTTTCATGAGACCAGGGAGTCAAATGATAATTTCAGGTAAAGAAATGAAATAATTTCTGTGGTGTAAAGGAAGGAACTCCATAGGGAAAGAGAATACATGATACTGGTCAGAAGATAACTGTGAGATATCTCTGGATAATTCTGGAATTCCCAGAATAAGAAAATAATGAAAACTCTGCCAAGTATTTTCTTGGACAGAGGAGTGGTGAGCATAAACATCTTTCAGCATAATTCAAAAGACTAAGCACTCAAAAGTATTTACCTATAGGATTTAACAAGGTTTTCTAAATCCACATACTAAGAAAGAAATCCACACACTAATTGAGGTAAGTATCCTTAGATGCTTGATTTGGCACAAATGAAACTGAAGTAAAGTATTATAGTTCAAGGTTAAATCCTTGGCTAACAGATTTATAGGCAGATAACACTCTTTTCCTTTTATACATTAATAGCAAAGTAGGTATAAAAGTCACTTAAATTAGCCAGGTATGGTGGTACAGCTCCTATAATCCCAGCTACTCAGGAGGCTGAGGTGGGAGGATCGCTTGAGCCCAGGAGTTGGAGGCTGTAATGAGCTACTACTGCACCACTGCACTCCAACCTGGGCCACAGACCAAGATTCTGTCTCTACTAAAAAAAAAAAAAAAAATTAAAATTAATAAATAAAAATAGTTTATAACAACTTGGAAAGTAAAATCTGCAAACTTGCAAGTTACACATGAATATTAGCATTAAGGTCTTTGAACTAAATTCCCTACAAATATGTTTAACAATGAACTAAAACCAGTTTTACTGATTTTATAAACATTTACTGTTTAATCATTAATATCAAAAATCAAATCAAATATGTTATCTAGAGGGGACATAATCCTTTTCACTTTTTTTCTTATATGTTTCTGTGAGCTGTTAAAAAAATAGCACCCTTGTCCAGCCAAAGTATGGAACGTGACAACTTGTAGTAAAAAAAAATCCCTATGGTTTGGCACTTGAAAATATTAAACTAAATCAGAAAATCTGGATGGTTTGGCCTTCACAGTTACTCTTACAAATATAATGCTGTAAAGAGTTTGGGTAACAGATTGTCAGAAAGAGTTTATGAATCTAAAGATCCTTCAAAATAAGAAAAAGAAAGAAAAAGCCAAAAAATACATCATCTTGGTACCAACGTACTAACTATATAACAAATATGTTGAATTTGAAGATTATAATTATTACTGTATTGAAGAAGTAACAAGTTGGTACATGGTACTGAAAAATTACTATCTATAAAAGCATTAAAAATGTTTACAACAGCATTAGAGATGCCTATAACCCCTAAATCTTTTACTGCTTCAAGTTTTTCTATCACAATTTCTGATAAACTACTATCATTGATAAATAATCTTTATAATCTCAGTCTTATATCTGCTGCTGTTCCAATGGAGTATTCATCTAACTAGTTTTATAGCTATATAGGATCTACAGTGGTTTTAAGTAAACTTTTTTGTTAGTGACTAAACATGATGTTTTTTCAAAGTTTCTATAATATTCTAAAAATCGTGCTGCAAATCCCTGTTTTAATATATTAATGTCAGTTTCATAAGGTATACTTAATATCCTTCCTCAAAGAGAATACAAAGACAGCTCAATTTTTGTCTAACATATTTGATCAAAATTTATCT
Organism: Avahi laniger; assembly: GCA_963575035.1. Classification (NCBI taxonomy): domain Eukaryota; kingdom Metazoa; phylum Chordata; class Mammalia; order Primates; family Indriidae; genus Avahi; species Avahi laniger. The sequence continues at coordinate 6,492 of CAUYSK010053215.1, forward strand.
TTCATTACTGATAGTTTTGGCTAACAAATCTGCCAATATAAGAAATTTTAAAGGGACCCCAGGCACATGGCTGTGCCTACAGTCCTAACTATTCAAGAGGTTGAAGTGGGAGGATGGCTTGCGCCCAAGAGTTAAAGGCCAGCCTAAGCAACATAGCAAGATCCTGTCTCTATAAAAAAAAATGTTTTAAATAAATTTTTAAAAAAGAAAACACTAAAGGAAGTCCTTCAGGCTGAAAGGACAGTAGACAGTAACTCAAATCCAAATGAGAAAATAAAGAGCACAGGTAATGTGACCGCATAGGTAAATATAAAAGACAGTTTAAATTTGTTTTATATTTGTATCTATTTTTTCATCTGATTTTAAAAATAATTATTCTTAAGTATTAAATAATAATTTTAATTATTTTAATTAGGTAATATTAAATGTGTTAGTGAGCATACAATGTATAAAAGCTGTAATTTGTAACAGTACAAAGCAGGGAAGAGAGTAATACAGTAGCAAAAGTTTTTATAAACTATTGAAATTAAGGACATATTAATCCAAACTATAATAGATTATTATAAATTAAGATGTTAACTGCAATCACTAGGAAAATAACTTAAAAATATATAGAAATAATAAGAGAATTAAAATGGTATATTCGACACAAAAGGAAACAGTAAAGGAGGAATACAGAAACATAAAAGACATAAGAGATATACATAACAGCAAAATGACAGTCATAAACTCTATGCTATCAGTAATTACACTAACTGTAAATAGATTAAATAGTCCAGTCAAAAGGCAGAGATTGGCAGAATGTAAGAACCATGATTCAACTTAGGTTATCTACAATGGACACACTTTACAATCCTTAAGTCAGAAAAAGTTTAAAAGTAAAAGGAGAGAAAAAGATAGACTACGAAAGCAGTAACCAAAAGAGAGTGGAAGTGTCTACACTATTGTAAGACAAAACAGACATTTAAGACAAAACTTGTTATTAGAAACAAAGGGCTTTTGTGTGTTTGTGTGTGTGGTAAAAACAAATGACATAAAATTTACCACCTTAACCACTTTTTTTTTTTTTTTTTTTTTTGAGACAGAGTCGTGCTCTGTTGCCCAGGCTAGAGTGCCGTGGCGTCAGCCTAGCTCACAGTAACCTCAAACTCGTAGGCTCAAGCAATCCTTCTGCCTCAGCCTCCCAGAGTGCTAGGATTACAGGCGTGAGCCACCGCACGCGGCCCCCTTAATCACTTTTAAATGTACGGTTCAGTAGGGTTAAGTACATTCTCATTGCTGTGAAATAGATCTCCAGAACTTTTTCATCTTGCAAAGCTAAAACTCTGCACCCATTAAACAACTGCATTTCTCCCCTCTTCCAGCCCCTGGTAACTGTTGTTCTAATTTGTTTCTAAGAATATAACTACTTTAGATACCTCATATAAGTGGAATCATGTAGCTTTTCTTTTTGTGTCTGGCTTATTTTACTTAGCATAATGTTCTCAAAGTTCATCATATTGTTAAGACGTGACAGGATTTCCTTCCTTTTCAAGGCTGAGTGATATCCCCAGAAGTGGGATTACTGGATTTCCAGGTAGTTGTGTTTTTTATTTTATTTTTTTTAGAGACAGGGTCTGACTCTGTCATTGAGCTTAGAGTACAGTGGTGTGACCATAGCTCACTGCAGCCTTGAGCTCTTGGCTCAAACGATCCTCCTGTCTCAGCCTCCTGAGTAGCTGGGACTACAGGTATGCACCACCATGTCTGGATAATTTTTTTCTTTTTTGTAGAGATGGGGCTCTTACTATGTTGCCCAGGCTGATCTCAAACTCCTGGCATCAAAATTGATCCTCCCGCCTTGGCCTCTCAAAGTGCTGGGTGTGAGCCACTGTGCCCAGCCTATTCTTAATATTTTGAGGAAATGCCACACTGTTTTCCATAATAGTTCCACCATTTTACAATCCCACCAACAGTGCACCAGAGTTCTAATTTCTCCACATCCTCACCAACATTTGTTATTTTCTAATTTTTTGACAGTAGCCATCCTAATGGGTATGAGGTGACAAAGATGGACATTTTATAAATAGGTCAACCAGCAATAAGACATAATAACATGAATACAATACATGTAGCCCCAAAATACAAGAAATGAAACCAGACAGAACTGAAGGGAGAAACAGACAATTCAACAATATTTGGAGACTTTAATATCCCACCTGCAATAATGTATAGAACAAGACAAAAGATTGGCAAGGAAACAGAAGACTTGAATAACATTAAAAACCAACTAGAACTAAGAGACATCAATAGAACACTTCACCCAACCACAGGAGAATACACAATCTTCTCAATCGCATATTGAACATTCTCTAGAATAAACCATGTTAGGACATAAAACAAGTCTCAATAAACTTAAAAAGACTGAAATCACAGAAGCATGTTCTCCAATCAGAAAAGAATGAAAACAGAAACCAGTACTAACAAGAAGCTGTAAATCTTCCCAACCTTGGATTAGGCAATGGTTACTTACAAAAGATACCAAAGCATGAATAACAAAAGACAAATTAGACAAACTGGACTTCACCAAAATTCATAACCTTTGTGCTTCAATGGACACCATCAAAACAGTGAAAAGACAACCCACAGAATGGATGAAAATATTTGCAAAATCATATATTTGAGAATAGACATATCTAGAATATATAAAGGACATTTACAACTCAATAACACAAAGACAAATAACCCGGTTTTTTAAATAAGCAAAGGATCTGACATTTCTCCAGAGAAGGTATAGAAATTGCCAATAAGCACATGCAAAGATGCTCAACACCATCAGGCATCATGGAAATGTAAATCAAAAACCACAATGAGGCTGGGCGCGGTGGCTCATGCCTGTAATCCTAGCACTCTGGGAGGCCAAGGCGGGTGGATCGCTCAAGGTCAGGAGTTCAAGACCAGCCTGAACAAGAGCGAGATCCCATCTCTACTAAAAACAGAAGGAAATTAGTTGGACAACTAAAAATATATAGAAAAAAATTAGCCGGGCATGGTGGTGCATGTCTGTAGGCCTACCTCGGGAGGCTGAGGCAGGAGGATCGCCTGAGCCCAGGAGTTTGAGGTTGCTGTGAGCTACACTGACGCCATAGCACTCTAGCCCGGGCAACAGAGCTAGACTTTGTCTCAAAAAAAAAAAAAAAAACAAAAAGCAAAAAAAGTTAAACAAAAACCACAATGAGATATCACTCCTTACTGACTAGGATGGCTTTAATCAAAAGGACAAATAATAATTATTCTCAGGATCTGGGGAAATTGGAACCATCACACCCTGCATTCCTGGTGGCAAGTAAAATGTGAAGCTACTTTGGAAAACAGGAGTTGTCATATGACCTAGCAATCCCTGTCCTAGGTATTACGAGAACTGAAAACACCTACAGAAAAACTGGTACAGAGATAACCATAGCAGCATTATTCATAACAGCCAAAAATAGGAAACAACCCAAATGCCCACTAACTAATAAACAGATAAACAAAATGTGGTATACCCATACAATGAATATTATTCAACAATATAAAAAGAAATATGTTACAAGCTACAATATGATGAACATTGAATTATGCAATTCCATACAAATTATGCAAAGTGAAAGAAGTCAGTCACAGATGACCATATACTGTATAATCCCAATTACATGAAATGTCCAGAAAAGGCAAATCTATAGAGGCAGAAAGTAGACTATTAATTAGCCTAGGGCTGAGGGACATGTGGGAAAATGAGGGGTGATAACTAACAGACATGGGTTTCTTTATGGGGTGATGAAAATGTTCTAAGGTCAATTATAGTAGTGGTTACACAACTGTGTGAATATACTAAAGATCACTGAACTATATACTTAAATGGGTGAATTATATGTCTATGAAATTGCTACATTAAAAAAACCAAAAATAACCTAAGCACATTACCTTCTCTGTAAGTTTTCTCTAGTGTAGAAGTGCTAATAGAACAAGTACGTACCTATTTTCCCTTCTGTAGAAACACTAACAAGCAGGTACCTAAGGACGTTCCTGTAATTCTATAAACTTCTAAAGTGAAAGAATAAAAAATAAAATAACAAAACTTCTATAAATACTATGTGTTGGGATAAAAGGAGGAGGTCAATGTATAACCTGAAGTTTTACTGCAGATAAGCCAAACTTCATCTCATCTAACTCAGATGTCATGATCTGTTTCTCATTTTTTAATTATACAGTTTAACCTATATAACTTCTTGCTAGGAATATGTGAAAAAATATTTGTTTTATAAATGTTAATTTATGACACTATATTTTCATTTTAGGCTGTGTTTTTACCATGCCCAGGTGAATCTTCATCAGCAAACAGATTTGGTTCTATTTCTTTCAAGGAACTTCTACCCTCAAGTCGGGCAAGGAGCTTACAAAAGAAAAAAGAGAAAAGGAAAACTCATTACTTAAAAAATACAAAATCCTAGAAATTTACATGTATATAATTTTCTAAAAGTCTAAAAGAAAGAATTCATAATTTTGAGGATTTGTAGGGAAACAGGAGATACTGTTTAGGAGAAATACTGTGTTAATTTATTCTTAAATTTTTCACTTTTTGTTTATGAACCAAATACTGATGGTATAAAATGAGTCTGTGCCCTCAAAGGACTGGATAGTCTGGATTAGGGTATAGGGACAAGCTGCTGAATGCAAAACATTTACCTTCCTTACACCTTTTTTTTTTTAGAGACAGGATCTCGCTCTGCTGCCTAGGCTGGAGCACAGTGGTACAACCATAGCTCACTGCAACCTCAAACTCCTGCACTCAATTGATTCTCCTGCCTCAGCCTCTTGAGTAGCTGGGACTACAGGCGTGCATTACCACATCTGGCTAATTTTTTTTATTTTTTGTACAGACAGAATCTTGCTATGTTGTTCAGGCTAGTCTTGAACTCCTGACCTCAAGTGATCCTCCAGCCTTGGCCTCCCCAAGTGCTAGGATTACAATTGTGAGACACCACAACAGCTTCATTTCTTATACTTTATAATTATCTTTCTCACTGTACTTCTTATCGTGCCTGATATAGAGTTACCTGCTTTGTCTGCCCTATTCTACAGGGTTTCCCAAAAGTTGCCATACATAGGGAAAATGGGACATTGTAGCTAAATGTACCTTTATTTATAAAATGTTCATTACAAAATTTTTTCTTTGTATGGAGACTTCTATATTTGTAAAGTTATTGGGATTAGGGTTACAAAATATTTTTGTAATTTACAAAATATTCATTACAAAATTTTTTCTTTGTATGGAGACTACAAAGGAAAAATTTTGTAAAATTTTGTAAATAAAGGTACATTTAGCTACAATTTCCCATTTTTCCCTATACATGGCGACTTTTGGGACACCCTGTATTGTCAGCTCCTTATCTGGGGGGAAGGAAAGAGGACAAAGGAAAAAGGTGAAGGAAAAATTCCTTGAGGAGCTAGCACTTGAGCAGTGTCTCAAAAGCTAAGTAGGAACCCATCAGGTGAGGGGGGCATCATACCAGGCACATAAGACACAGCACCCAAAATGCAGAGGCTATAAACAGTATTGTGTGTAGGTACACTATTAATATAAGCAGATTTGAATTGCTAGAGCTTGTAGCATGAAATAGGAGATGAAGTCCTGAAAGGGAGCAGAAGTCAGAGCACGGAAAGTCTCAGATGCCATGTTTAGGAGCTTATCTTTGGCTTGTAGACAAGAGCAACAGGTTTGAAGCTAAGCAGTGAGCAGCAGTCTAGTGTGGATAAGAGTAGACAGCTGGGACTCCAGAATCAGACGGGCTAGGTTACTTCTCTGGGCCTTAGGTTTCTCATCTGTAAAGCGAGGATAACAAACATACATCCCTCGTAAAGTTGTTGAGGATTAAATATGTTAAAAAGTGCTTGGCATAGAATAAGCACTATATAACTGTGAGCTATTATTATTTGCATTTCAAACAGATTGTCTTAGTGGCTACCAGGGGACAGATTTGAAGAAAGTAAAACTAGATATGGAAAGAAGGCTGGAGTCTGTCATACCAGCCTGAAGGAGTACCTGCACCATGACAGAAGTAGTTAGGATGACAGGAAGCAGAATTCTGTGACTGATTTAAATGTCAATGAGGGAAATGTAATCAAAGCTGATTCTCAAGTTTCTAGAGAATCTGTACGGATTTGACAACCTTCCTATCCAACAAAAGAAAAATGAAGCATATCACAAAGAAGAGAAAGGAAGAAGAGGTCACCCTTTATTTGCATTTTTAAAAAACCTAATCAAAAGTTTTGGAAAGATTTCCCGAAGCGATGAAAAAGTTCTAGACATCAACTTAACAAGTATGTACCTAGCACTGTGCTAGGTAGAATGGAGACTACAAAGATGAAGAAGACAACCTACCCTCAAAGAACCTACAGTCTAGTGTTAGAGCCGGTTCCCCTCGGCCCCAGGAACAGAGTGACAGAGTCACCGAGGATGCAAATGGCAAAGGAGTTTATTGGCTAGCTTGAGCTAGGGTCCAAGTCCCAGAGCATCAACGCAGTGGCCTCTCCTATGAACCAGGACCCCGCCCCGGGGTAAAAGTGAAGCTTTTATACTTTCTTTTGCACACGATGCACTGGTGGCACACAACACACAGGTTTCACATGACAAGCTGGGCACACCATTCCCCCTCCCCACTTAGTTCATTGGTTCCTTTGAAAGTGGCGGATTGTTTTGACTCCTGATTGGTTGGCTCCAAGCCTCGGGATTTTCAATTTTCACGCCGGCGCCAGCTGTGGTCCGCATTTCGGTTTCGGGGAAACTGAAACTTAGGCCTATTTCAGGAAATTCAGCTTGTCATGGAGTCACTCCTGCTCTTACTCCTATATTTAACAAACAACTAAAAGCAAGCACGGTTACATAAGCAAATGGCATTAGTTAGAATCAAAGAGAACACATTTTTCTAATCTCAAAGTTTTGTTCCACATAAAACAAAGTACGTTCTCCTACTATCAATTCCTGTCTTTCACTGGGTCCTCTAGTACTGTGGTCCCCAACACTCGGGTCGCAGCCCATTACTGGTCAGTGGTCTATTAGGAAACAGGCTGCACATCACCACCTGAGCTCCCCATCACACTCCCCTGCCACCTATGACA
>CAUYSK010053217.1:0-19072 GCA_963575035.1 Avahi laniger
TGTAGTCCCAGCTACTTGGGAGGCTGAGACAGTAGGATTGCTTGAGTCCAGGAGTTTGAGGTTGCTGTGAGCTAGGCTGACGCCACGGCACTCGCTCCAGGCAAGAGAGTGAGATTCTGTCTCAAAAAAAAAAAAAAAAAAGGAAGTGTGATTGAATGGGGAGTGAGGAAGAGAACAGGGTCAGGACCCCAAGGGAAGAAGAGATCAAGTTGCCAAGGCAGAGCTTGGACTGAGCCTGCTGTGCCCTGGCTGGGGCATCCCTGGAACTCCAGGAATCCCACGTCTCACTCCCCCAAGGGCATGTGTCCATGGCTGGCCAGTGCCAGGAAGGTGAGTCATGCCGCTGTGCCATTTCTAGAGTGCTGCCACTAGACACAGGGACTTCAGCAAGGGGACACAGAGCAGTCCTCATCCGTTCATTCATCCAGGAAATATAGCCACAGGGCTGTCAGGACACCACAGAGTGCCTGCCACATGCCAGGCCCTACGCTAAGCATTTTGCAGGCATTCTCTCCTTTAATCTGCAGGACAATCTATCAAGTAAAGTGGGAGTTTTGTTTTGTTTCATGAACTAACATCCAGTTCAACAAATGCCTATTGAGCCCACAAAGACAAATCCAAAATGAGGGGATATAGGGTCTGAGGAAGACACGGGTGGGCATTAGAGTCCCCAGTTGACTCCACCAGGCCCCAGCCTAGCGGTGGTCTCCGAGGAAAGACGCTGTCTCACCTGTGCGCCCTCCCTGGGGTGGGACAGAAGGAGGGCCCAGGAGGCCAGCTCAGGGGCTGGAGCTCTGCTACGGGGAGCTTACTGGGTTAGGTCATCACTGAGAACGTAGGGGGTGGACAGAGCTGCTGAGCCTGCTTGCCATCATCCGTCCATCCATTCATTCATTCACCAAACATTCGCTGAGCACCTACTGTATGCTAGGGCCGTCTGTCCTAAGTGCTGGGGGATACCAAGACATTAAGACACAACCTTGGTGTCTGGATGCTTCATGAGGAGCCCAGCCAGAGTCCCCCATGCAGCAGTAGCTGCAGCCCCAGGTCATTCCTTGTCCCTCAAAGAAGATGCAGTGTTCCAGGTGAGGCCAGCACTGGGGAGACCCCAAACCATATAAGCCCAACATGAAAGGAGACAGCAGTAGAACCTTTAAAATGAAGACGTGGGAAATCAGCCCTCAAACCCTCTTTGAAAAGGCTGACACCAGAGCACAGGGAGCAATGAGAAAGGCGCCCCGTGCTCTCTGTAAGGGGGGTCATTCCTCCCCAGCCTTGACTCAGCACCCTCCAACCTGGGCGCACGTTCCTGGGCTCACAGCCGTACGAGCTGTGTGGGGGCACTCCAGAGATGCGAGCGCCAGCACTTCACAGAGAGGGAAGAAATAGCCCAGGAAAACTCGAGCTACAAATGGAGAGCGGCCTGGAAGGGAGTTGAACCCATGTTATCACAGTGAGAAGGTTAATAGAGTCCACTGCGGGCTGAAAGCTGAAGCCTGAGCCCAAGCGATCCTCCCGCCTCAGACTCCCAAGTAGCTGAGACTACAGGCATGCACCACCACGCACAGCTAATTTTTCTATTTTTAATGCCAAAAAAGTAATAATAAAAATAATCATCTTGGTGCTTGAAAAAGTGAATGTACTTAATTTCCCGAAAAACTCACCCTGGTGGTCTTTAATCTTGTTTGGCCCGGACCCATGCCAGTCAGCAGGCAGGTGTTTGAGCCACAGTAGGGAACTGTGGAACTTGCTGCTTTTGGGGGCCTCTCCAGGAGGCCTGCTTTTGCCTGGGTCCCTCCAGGACCAGCTTGAAGGGCTCTGAAACCACCCAGGGGCAGGTCCCTGTGGAGATATCCTTGGAGTGGTTGGGGGAGAGGCCACCTGCCTACCTGGGTGCTGGAGAAGGTGCTCTCCTTGGCTTCCCAGAAACTCCAGGAAGGCGCCCAGCAGAAGCTGCCCATGAACTTGCTGGTGCTGGAGGATGAGAAGCGCCACGGGGCCCAGAGTCCAGCATTAGAAAAGGTTAAGGTAAGCGTGGGAGAACCCAACGTCTGCTCTCAGGGTACCGGCCAGGCGCTATGGCCTCGCTCCTCCTCCCCCCACGTGGCCCGGGCACCAGTAGCTCAGCACCCCTGGGAGCTAGTTGGCACTGCAGAATCTCGGCCCCACCCAGACCTGCAAAGTTGGAATTCCCCACTCCCGGTCCAAACCATCTAGTCCCGGACGAAGAGTTAGACCTCGGTTCCTTCTCTCCTGAGAAGGCCTCCCTACCCACCCCACCCTACTCCCACCTCCAGCTTAGCTCAGGGGTCTCCCCAGCGCCCCCCAACTCTGTGCCCAGCGAGCAGGTTGACCAGCCATCCCCACGCAGGGCCAAGAGCGCGTGCGCAAGACGTCCCTGGACCTGCGGCGCGAGATCATCGATGTGGGCGGGATCCAGAACCTCATCGAGCTGCGGAAAAAACGCAAGCAGAAGAAGCGGGACGCCCTGGCCGCCTCCCAGGAGCCGCCTCCGGAGCCCGAGGAGATCGTAAGTGTCCTGGGGACGACACCTGTGTGGGCGGGGGGAGTGGGGAGGCCTCGGATCGCCAGGGGCGGCCCTCGATGACTGGACCCACACGCTGCAGACCGGCCCTGTGGATGAAGAGACATTCCTGAAAGCGGCTGTGGAGGGGAAGATGAAGGTCATTGAGAAGTTCCTGGCTGACGGGGGTTCGGCTGACACCTGCGATGAGGTGATGCCCTGCCACCCCCGCACCTGCCACCCCCACTCCCGTGATCCTGGCTCAGCCCACTGTGGGCCTATTTGAGAAGAGCCATGGGTGATCTGTGGGTGGGTGGGGTGCGCAGAATGAGATGCCCCCTTTCCCACACGGGAATTTGCCTAAATCCTCTTAGACCATTTTCCAGCTGCAGCCACTTACAGAGTAACAATTGTCACGTTTGTTTAGGGAAGAAAGAGGAATAGTATCAAATAAAACAAGGCCAGAACCAGGAGATTTGGGCTCAGAGAAATCCTATCTCTGCTACTCACTATTTGCGGGACCTATGGCTGGGCCAGTCCCCTCTTCCTGCCTCAGTTTCCTCCTCTGTTCCTCCTCACATGTTACGGTAACCAAATGGAATATTAGCACGTCCATTTACTGAATGAATGAAAAAACTATAAAGCACATACGAGCATATGATATATTTGTTTCTCATGGTATAATATCATACTTCCTTTTAAAAATTATTTTTATTTTATTGTGGTAAAATGTAATACGAAATATGCCATTTTAACAATTTTAAGTGTATAGTTTGGTGGCATTAACTACATTCACAGTGTTGTGCGACCATTGCCACTATTTTCAAAATTTTTCCATCACCCATCATACTTCTTTTTGTTTTCCCTGAAACCGCCTCTTTTACATTTCTTAGGGTGCTCCCTTGCTCTCATATCCTGGGATTCCACTCATTAATGGTTTCCTGCCTTCGGTCTGCATTATGGTAGCCTTTGACCACATGTCCTTTCCATTCTTTAGGCTCCAGGATCTTAATCCTCTTGGTCTGTCCAAGCCCCGTCTCCCTCTGAGCACTGTGCTAGGTATCGGGAGTACAAAAAAAGAAAAAAAATAGGGTTGAGAGTGGTGGGGAGGTTGAAGCACAACCAGGTCATTAGAACACGGAAAGGTGCTCACTGTGGCCCTAGTTTTTCAAGAGTCCAAAGTAGAAAGCAGCTGCCCTGTGAAGGGAGGAAGTTGATTCCTTCCTTCAATCAGTAGTCAGTGGGCCGTGCTCATCCTGGCCCTGTGCTAGGCACTCGGGGCAAATAGAGTTCAGCCAGACTTGGCCGGCCCTGGAACGCTCTCTCGCAGGCAAAGGTCATCTGGACCCCTAGGGCAGCTCTGGTCTAGAGCCTTCAAGGAAATGATGGCACTTGAGCTCTGTCTTGAAGGAATAGCAGATTTCATCAAGCGCTCACAGGGAATGAGGGCGAACCAGGCATGCGTGACAGAGAGAACAGCCCGTGCAAAGGCATGGCTGGATGTGCTTAGGGGGCAGTGAGAAGGTCTGAGTCCTCGGGTCAGAGGGCTCCAAGGCTGATCTGGGTAGAGCATAAAGGAGCTGGCAGAACACAGAAGACGTGGGGACCCACACAGGGGTCAGACTCAAGCTGGAGTAAGGCTTGAGCCTCAGCTTGGGTGGGAGATGGGCTCGGGCCTGAGGCCAGAGGCCAGGCCCTGACAGTGTCTCTGGGGACAGTTCCACCGGACAGCCCTGCACCGAGCCTCCCTGGAGGGCCACATGGAGATCCTGGAGAAGCTTCTGGAGAGTGGGGCCACTGTGGACTTCCAGGATCGGGTGAGCAAGAGGACAGGTATTGGGGTGGGAGGCAGAAAGTGGGTCCAGCACCAGTAGACCCCCTCTCCCTGCCAACCTGTGCCAACCTGAAACGCAAACAGGCTGCTCAGGGGCCAGGCCCCACCTCTAGTGGGTTGTGTGACCTTGGGTAAGACCCGTATCCTCCCTGAGCCCCTCTGTAAATCTAGCTTGGACTAGGTGGGCCCTGGGGGTTCTTTTGCTCCCCTCGGTCCATTGCCCAGTGCAGGAGTGCCTCTGCTCGTTCCCGGTACCTTTCCCTTTGGGCTGGGGTCCTTTCCCCCAGGCACTTCCTTCCCCGCAGCTTCACAATGAGGCCCCATCCTTCCCTTGTAGCTGGACTGCACAGCCATGCATTGGGCTTGCCGTGGGGGCCACTTGGAGGTGGTGAAACTCCTGCAAAGCCGAGGAGCAGACACCAATGTGAGGGATAAGGTGAGACAACGATGCTCAGATGCAGCAGATATTGGGGTGGCTATGAGTAGGAGGGTGGGGGACAGGGCAGAGGGCAGGAAAGCCCAAGAGGCAGGATAGAAGTGAGCTGGTCTGGTTTCTGGAGTGGCTGCAGAATAGAGAAGCTAAAACAGTGTCCAGCTGGCCTCTAAGCCAGGGACAGGGCCCTGCCATTGCCTGCAGGCCCATCATCTGGAATGGGAGCAGGAAGAACAGAGGAGGGGGAGGACAAGAGACCCACTGACTTGGGAGCTTTGGGGCCACTCAGATGCAGGATTTGTTCATCCATGCACTCCTTTATCATCCTTCTATCTGTCTATCCATTCATCCATCCATCCATCGATTCATTTGTTTATTTATTCATGCACCATACTTCATTCATTCCTTCATGTGTAACCTGAACAAATGACTTAGCCTCTGAGCCTTTGTTCCTCATCTGTAAAATGTCTTGTGGAGTTCTCGTGTATATTAGGTGGGAAAATGTATGTAAATGAATTATTTATTACAATGCATAATTGAATTATAATTCATGTAAAACGTAAGACTAATGTATTGATGAGCTTTTGTCATGCCCATTACATTTATCTCTCAATAAATGACATCTGTTATAATTATTAAAAAAGGGTGGAAGAGTGAACAGTTGCTCACAGCTGGCTGAGAGGGGAATCATAGAAGGCTTCCCAGAGGAAGCGGCATTTAAAGATTTAGAGTTAGATGATTGGTTAGGATGGTGGGAAATTGTACCATTCCCTGTCTGTCGCGGGCTCAGGCCTTGGCACTAGAACTTGGAAAAGGGATTAAGCTGGAGTTAGGACAGCCCCCGACCCTAGGGGTTCCACAGTCCAGGCCCCCTGAACTGCAGTTCTTGCTTACTCCCCACCCAGCTCCTGAGCACACCTCTGCACGTGGCGGTCCGGACAGGGCGCGTGGAGATCGTGGAGCACTTTCTATCCCTGGGCCTGGACATCAATGCCAGAGACAGAGTGAGTGCCAGCCTGCCCGCTGCTCTGCCCCACTGTGGGTGTGCGGGCAGCCTGCAGGCTCCACTGGCAGTGTCCGTCCCTTTGGGACCGTCAGGACACTGACTCCTGATCAGGGTCTCTAGCCCACCTCCCATCACCCTGCCCCTGCCCGCTGCCCGCAAGGGCCACGCTGAGTGCCACACTGGCTCTAGGAAGGGGACAGTGCCCTGCACGACGCTGTGAGGCTCAACCGCTACAAAATCATCAAGCTGCTGCTCCTGCACGGGGCTGACATGATGTGCAAGAACTTGGTAAGTTCATTCCTTCCCTGATTCAGGAATCCGTGTGAGTGCTCACTCACGGGAGGGTCTGTCCTAGCTCCAGTCTGGGGACACATATCACTGGCTCGGGCCCATCACCACAGGACACGAAGTTGTCCCCTCCAGAACACCATTCCAACTACCCGCCTTCCCAGCTCTCTCTCTGCAAGTGCAGAGCAATGACAGCAAGAGGACTTCCAAAAGGCCCCCAAATAGGCCAGAGGGGTCCTCACATGCAGGCCCACGGGAGTCCAAATCGTGGAGGGCCAGAGCTGGAAGGAACCTCAGCACGTGGTTGGTATGACCAGTGCCAGCACACCATGTCGGTTCCTGGTGTCCTCGAGTTGTCTTAGGACCTGCGTCCCCTAGTCCAAGCTCTTCTTTGGGGCCCAGAGCAGTCACAAAAGAGAGGGACATGGGAAAGTCCCTCTGGCTCAAGAAAGGCTGAGTGGTGATGGGAAACGCAGGAAGACAAGGAGAAGGTAAAAGAGGTTTTCAACCTCAGCATTATTGACATTTTGGGCTGGATAATTCTTGGTTGTGGGAGACCGTCCTGTGCATCACAGCATGTTTAAGCAGCATTCTTGGCCTCTACCCAGCAGATACCCGTAGTACCCACCCCCTAGCTGTGACAACCCGAAGTGTCTTCACACACTGCCAGCTGCCCCCAGTTAAGAAGTACTGGTGTAAAGGAGGGCACCTTCGGGTATAGACTTCTGGACAGTGAACAGATCTCCTCTTGGTTCCCCAGGCAGGAAAGACCCCCACGGACCTGGTGCAGCTGTGGCAGGCTGACACCCGGCACGCCCTGGAACATCCCGAGCCTGGGGCAGAGCAGAACGGGCTGGAGGGGCCTCCTGAGAGTGGGCGAGAGACCCCCCAGCCTGTGCCAGCCCAGTGAATGCCTGCCCCAGCCCAGCCTGGCCACCGCCCCCGCCCGTGTGCAGCCGGAGGGTCATAAGAATGGCCCCCAGAGCCAGCTGAGGACCCAGTCATTCCTCTGCAGGATCCAGGAGCATCCACAGACTACCACAATAAAAAAGTTGTTTTTGCTATGTGTGATGTTTCTTTCCATTTGTGTCCGAAATATTTAGGGATGAAGCAAGACTGGGGGCAAGGTTGGGCTTGGGGAAGAGGGGAACTTGGAGCCTCTGGCTCCTCTGAGCCAGACCTGCAGCTTTCCCTACCGTGGTCTCTCCTCACTTCTTCCCTGCTGCCCCGTTTTTCCTGTCCCTTCCCAAGTCTCCAGGGCCGGTCTTGGGCCTGCACAGATCAGCTTGGTGACACACACATCCTGGGCCGCCTTCTGGTGACAGCTGTCCTATGGAGCTGTGTGGCCTGTGCAGGCTTGTCACGTGGCCGCCTCAGCAGGAGGAGCCTGGCAGGGGGTGGGCAGCAGAAGGCAGCTCCGGGCCCAGCCTTGCCACGCCTCCCACAGGGCAGGGCCAGCCCAGCCAATCAGCTCCGCCAACCCCCAGCTGCCCTCGGAAGCCTGGCCGCGCTTCTGGCTTTGGGGCAGGGAATTGTGGGAGGAGGGCCCAGGTCCCACTGGAGACGCTCTTGGTGTCGGGACCCCGGGAACCAGCCCTCCACCTGGCCAGAGGGACACTGGGTTGTGGCGTTTCTCCAGCCTTCCCTGCTGGGGCCTATAGTTGCCCCTGACTCTGGGGACACCCGGCTCAGGCCTGCCTCAGTGGCCACAAGTCAGGGGGGCTACAAATTTTTAACTAGACACATTGATCATTAACGGGGGTTGGAAGGAGTCCACACACAGTCTCACTCGGGGGCACAGACCCACAGGGCCTCGGGTGTCCTGCAGAGATGATGGGCCCCAGAGTCTGGTCCTCTGTGAGGCAGGAACTGAGCAGGGGCCTGGCACGGAACGTGAGAGGTTTGGCCTCGGGGGAGGGGAGGAAGGTGGACATTGCGGGCATCTACCCCCCTGTGACCACCCCCTTCACTGCCACCGCAGAGGTGGACTATGGGAAACTGGAGGAGAATCTGCACAAACTGGGCACCCTCCCCTTCCGAGGTAAGTAGGGCCTGTCCGTCGTGGGAGCCGGGGAGATGTGAGTGGCCCCGTGCTCCGGCCAGAGGCCATGGGAGGGTACGCAGGCTCTGTCAAGCTGCTGGGGAAAGTCTGGTACTCTGCGGGTCATTTTATCACAAGAGAGGAATGGGGCCACTGGTCTGGAGTCAGGGGACAGGCAGGAAGCTCTCTACTGGCCTGTGACCTCAGACTGAACCTTGCCCGCCTCGGTTTCCCCAGTTGTGAACTGCTAAAGTGCTGACTTAGCTCCCAGCATTGTTATGGGATCAAACTGGATAATGGGTGTGACATGGGGGTCAGCCAAGCACTGGGTGCAGATGTGAGAGTGTCAACTAGGGTCGCGTGGCAGCCCAGTCAGTGGTCTCAGACCTTCAAGCTTTGTTCGCATACTCTCCAGACCAGGCCTTCCTTGGCAGGATTAATTCTCCGTTTTGGCTCCTCTGACACGAGTCCCCGCCTTTACACGTGGGTCTCCCCCTCTCTGAGGTCAGGGACCAGATCATATTCGTGACACTCCACATGCAACACAGCCACAGAGGCAATGAATGAAGGAAGAAGGAAAGGGCACATTCCACCCGCCCTGCCCTGCCTACCCTCTTCCGTCACCGTGGCAAATCCCCGAGGTAGTACTCTCAATAGCACCGTCTCACAGATGAGAATCCGGGGCTCAGAGTGACATGGTCACCGCCCAGGGTCACTCAGCTAATACCTGTCTGAGCTGAGATTTGCCATGTCACTCCATTCCTTGACTCTGATCACACCCGTCCGAGTAGCTAGACCGCACTGTTTGAACACAAAGCATCTGGACTTCGCCAGCTTTGGGATTGGTGCGGCTCTGCCCGAGGCAGTGCAGTGCAGACCGCGGATTCTGGTTTCAAATCACAGCTCTGCCACTGACTTGTTGTAGGATAATGTCTCAAAACCTCAGTTTCCCCCTCTGACACATGGGAGTGAAATGCCCATATCAGGGGATGGTTGGGAGAAAAATCTGAAAGAATGCGAGTAAAAGCATGCTGTGAAGTGTAGAGTGACATACACTCGAAGGTATTGACTCCAATGATGATAATTATTAAAATGAGTGTGATTGACATTGTGACAAAGCCACTTTGTGACCTTGGACCATTGGTCCAAGGGTCCACTCAGTGCTAAGGGGATCTGATCCTTCCCTGGGAGACAGTGAATGCCCCATGATGCCTGCATTGAGCAGGGACAAACTAAGTAATTCTCTGCTGTAGCGTGGCTCATGGTTTGGGCTTAGGCCTGTTTCTCTTGACGCAAAGTGGGAAGCTCCTTGAACTTCAGCATCAGGGTTCAAGGACACTCTTGTTCAGGGTGTTGCATGTGGTGTCTGCCTGCCATGCAGAGAATCCAGAGACCCTCAGACTCCTCTCTGGACCCTCCCTTCTGTGCCACCTACCCATGCCTGCAGAGGGCATGGGGATGCCCAGTGCAGGCTTCGCTGGACTTGGCAGGACACAGACCAGATGTGCCCATGAGTCTGTCTCTCTCGCAACCCACGTAGGCTCCTGCTCCCATCTGATTGCTCACCCACACCCCAGAGAGGCAGTGGCCATGGTAGGAAGAGCCTAGCATCTGGCGGTAGATGACATGGGCAAGAATCTGGCCAGTTCTGCCAGTCACAGTGACATCGGGGAAAGTACTTAACCTCTTTAATCCGGATTCCTCGTTTTAGAATAGGAACTGAGCCTCCAGGCTCCTGGCCACAGGGTCAGCATGTTCCTCCCGAGTTCAAACATGGGGCACTGGCACTGAGACCACAGAGCCAGAGGGTCCCGCCACTGCTCCCAGGACACAGCTAAAATGAAAAGAAGCAGCGAACGATGTTAGCTCTGCTATCTGTGTTTCTCTTGCCCTCTCCTGGCCCCTGGGGTAGACTTTACAGCCCAATCCTCAGAAGCAGAGGCGAGAAAAAACACACTTCACGTTGCAAGGGCACCCTGCAACAAGCTGAAGCGTCTTCTAAAAGAGGTGGGAACCTGCCCTGAATGAATTGGTGAACAGTTAAAGATTCTTCCGGAAGGCCTTGGCTGAAACTGTGCAGCTCTTTTTTTTAATCTTTATTTATTTATTTTTGGTACTGCTAATTTGTAGAGATTATGTGAATTAAGAGTTTTCTTTTTAAATAAAAGTTATAACCAGTGACAGGAGGGAGGGGTCGTTGCAGAAGGGCCATGTGGCCCTGAACTCACACCCATAAACAACCTCAAAGATGGACTTTGAATTGTTATTTCCGGATGAGGTTAGTGGACAACACAGAGATACTCCAGCAGGACACAGAGATGAGGTTCCCAGTGAAACTTTAAGCTGTGTCTTCTTCCTTCAGTATGTAGAGTGGACGATGGTTTCTTGTGATAAGATATAATAGTTTTTGTGTACATTAAGACCATGACTCTGGATGTTTCTGCTCTAGAGACTTCTGCTTCTCAGTCCAGATCAGCATAACCTTTTTCTGGTCGTCATCAATTCTGATCAGTGTTATGTAGAGGTTCTGGGTCTCATAATCTTTCCCAGTGTTTTGGATGGGTTCTAATTGTTTGATTATCTTGTTTCTTGAAAAAAAATTAACAAGAATTAGATTGATACAGTTACTGACTCTAACTCAGCAGATCTGTCCTCGGTTTCTTTCAATTCTCATCTCATCCCTGGTAAGTAGAGAGGATTGGGAAGCTTATTTAACAAGACCTTAATACAGTTCCCTGTGTGAACAAAGTTTCAAAAATCTATGACTATCAAATTTTCATTAACTCTTCACAGAGTTTTTTAGTGTTACAGTAGTGTTGCTTGTTATTATTTTAATATAATAAAAAGTTAAATGTACCTATTTGTAATAAAAATTACCTTAGGGGACAAAATACTTCATTTTTTTAGTATATTGATGTGTGTAAGACACATAGAAGATACTTAATACAAATATGAAAAAGACAGTGTCCTTGCCTTCAAAGCACTTATAATCCAGAATGAGACAAAAAATTAACTGTATCAAAGATAGAATGATTCAGACACTTGGATCTTCAAAAAAAAGAGAAAGAATGAAATAAATACTAAATAGATATATAAACATGCTATAGGAGCAAAAAGGAAAGCATAATTAATTCTAACAAGAGTAATAAAGAAGGCTTTATATCTTTTTTTTTTTTTTTTTTTTTTGAGACAGAGTCTCACTCTGTTGCCCGGGCTAGAGTGCTGTGGCGTTAGCCTAGCTCACAGCAACCTCACACTCCTGGGCTCAAGGGATCCTCCTGCCTCAGCCTCCCAAGTAGCTAGGGCTACAGTCATGCGCCACCATGTCCAGCTAATTTTTTCTATATATTTTTAGTTGTCCAGCTAATTTCTTTCTATATATTTTTAGTTGTCCAGCTAATTTCTTTCTATTTTTAGTAGAGACGGGGTCTCGCCCTTGCTCAAGCTGGTCTCGAACTCCTGAGCTCAAATGATCCACCCGCCTCGGCCTCCCAGAGTGCTAGGATTACAGGCGTCAGCTACTGTGCCCGGCCAAAAAGAAGGCTTTATTAAAAAAAAAAAGACCAAGACTCTATTAAAGAAAATATTTTATTTAAAAGATCACAATTTTTACAACCCTATTTTGGCATTCCTTATTTTTTTTAATGTGCTAGATACCTCTGGGGGAAGAAAAATGCAGTGGTCCAGGCCTGTTTCTACCTAGAGGTGCTGGGTTTTACTCAGGCTCTCAGTTCCTACACCTACAGGAAGCCACTGGGCCAGGAGCCCACCCGCTCACAACCCGAACCATACCCATTTGCTAAGGGGCAAATTCTGGGTTTGCAAGTGCATCACTAAGACAAGAGGTAGCAGCCCCCATCGTGGAATGGCCCTAGGGATCTGAACCCAGTGACATCTCCTGTCCTATCCACTCTGCCTTCTCAGCCCACTGCTTGTCTTTCCCAATTGTGACCTCGTGTTATTCCAGAATGAGCTCCCCACTGGGTCCTTTTCCTTCTGGACTCTGCCCTGTAACGGGGCTGGGGACTGCAAGTGGGGAGGGAATATGCCAAGCTGGCGGTAGAGATGCGCCCTGGATAGAGGGAGACACCAGGCTCAGGTAGCCGGGAATGGATGCCTGCCTAGCCAAGGGGGTCTTTCTGCCATGGCCAGCCTGACCTGACATCCTCTGCCCTCCTGGGGAAGGAGAGAAACCAAAGACTGGAAGATAAGGAATAAGTTGCAGGATGGGTTACAAGCAGAAGGAAGAAGGGATTCAGAATTAGAGAAGCTGCCCTTTCACTAACTTTGGGGACAGTTGTCAGGGTAGGAGACAGGACTCAGGCCTTAGGCAATGCCTGCCAGGCTAGACATGAGGGATGCTGGCATCTCCCCACCCCACCCCCAACTGCCTTCCTCACAATGGGGTTCATTGCTGAGGCGGTAGGGGCATTGTAGGGGGTGTACAGTTGGGGGCCTGCCTGCCAGACACCCTTGGGGAGCCTGCCCTTTCAAGCATGAGCCACACCACCCGGGCTCCCCCACTCCCAGTGTGCTCTTAGCTCTGTCTGCCTGGATTAGGGTCCTGGAGACCTTCTTGGAGTTCATCCAGCAACCATCATGCAAGGTGGTGCTGGGGGCCGCCCTTATCCTAGGAGGTGGAGGCCTCATGCTGTGGGTTCAGAGAAAGAGGAGAAGGAAGGCAACCCTTGAATTTGTACAAAATGAGGATAAGTCACCGGAATCCCACAAAGCAGAGGAGAGCTGGATCAAATCTCACTTTAGCTGCCTTTCCGAAGAGAAGCTGGCCCCCAACAGTGCCGGCACCAGCTGCAACCCTCCCCAGCCCGAGAGTGGGAGGGGAGAGGCCAGCACCACCATTCACATGGAGACCGTCACCACCAGGCACGGAGAAGTGGGCACTGCTCTCCGCCGGGAATCTTTCACCAGCAGGCAGAAGGCATCTGGGTCCTCGGTGATCAAAGAGACCCACAAGGAGTCTGGAAAATCCTCGTCCTCGGATGAGGCCACATGGGCTGCCGTGGCTGCCTGCACCAAGGAGATCGACACCAAGGGCCAGCAACTGGCTAACTCCATGTTGCAGCGAGCCACGGCTTACCAGCACTCAGGCCACCTGGAGTCCAGGGACATCAACCAGGAGGAGCTGAAGGCCCTCGAGGAGGTGGAGATGAAGCTAAAAGGGAGTTTCCTCACCAAGCGGGAAAACACCATAGCTGGTGCCAACCACATACACACTTTCTATGGCCATGGTTACCATGGTCACCAGAGCCACCAGGGTCACCAAGGCCACCAGAGTCACCAGGGTCACCCAGGCCAACCGAGCCAACAGGGTCATCCAGGCCAACCAAGCCACCAGAGTCACCCAAGCCACCAGAGCCACAGCCTGCCCAATCGCAGCCACCTGTGACTCCTTTGAAGCCACCTAACCATGGATGGAGATGTCCCTTCCCCCAGCAGGGCTGGCCCCATACAAAGGCCTGTTTCTCTCCCGTGTGGCAACCTATGCGGCCCAGGGTGAGATGCTGCTGCCAAAATCCCTTCATCCTCAGGCCCCCCATGGGGATGATGGCCCCTTCGACTCCATGAGTGGGGTCTGCCACAGAAGATGGCCCCTGGTGGAAGGAGGGCTGGGAGGAAGCAAAGCAGCTGACACACACCCCAAGGCCCCTGAGGCCCCACTGAGAGAAGACAGACGAGGCAGACCCCAGGAGGAGCCGAGAGGCTCACACTGACGCCAAATGCCTGTAACGGAGCCAATAAAGCCTTGCGTGCCCTCACTCGGAGTCCAGGGGCTCTGTGGCCGGCTGAAGGCCTGGGCAGGGATGGAGGGAGAGGGCTCCTTCTCCAGCAGTTCTGTGCGTGTGGGCCTTGGCCTGGGGCCTTGGCACTGGGAATGATGTAGAACTCCATAAAACGGCCTCCCAGGTCTCAGGGTGGGGAAGGGATATCTCTGGGCCTCAACAACCCCCAATCTGCTGTTGCCAGGGAAGGGGGAAGCAGCCAGGTATTAGGGGAGATGGGGAAGAAACAGGCTTCCAGAAGAAAGTAAGTAAGCCAGGTGGGACTTAGGGCCCCGGTCCTCTTGGTGCCATGCTCGCCCTATTTCTTCTCAAGCCGCGCGGCACCCCACACTGCACTTCTGTCTCCCTGCCCCCTTGGGATCCATGGTAGTACCTCCCACCACCTACGTCCACAGCCACGGAGCCGGCATAGCCCTCCCTTCTCGTTTGTGTTACTATTGGGGGCTTGACTGGCTGCGGCTGCTGCTGCTGGTATTACTAGGACTACTAGCAGCTTCCTCTTTTTTGAGGGGTATTTTTTTTTTGAGTTTTTAGTATATGCCTTGCTCTATGTTAAGTGTTAAGTCACGAGGAAGGTATTACCTGAGCTTTGCAAGTGAGGCAGCTGAGGTTCAGAGACGTAATTTGCCTGAGATGACGTGGATAGTAAGTGATGCTGCTGGGATTGGATCCCAGCCCTGCCCGACTCCCTAATCCCTGCCCTGTGCTGCCTCCGCGTCCCCCCTCCACCCCCGCATGGCTCTACCTCTCACGCTCACCCCTGACTGCTTCCACGTGTCCTGACACTGCCCTTCTGCAAGCCTGGGACTCTCCTGACCTCCTCTTCCTGGGTCCCAAGAAGCCATTTCCGGAGATTGTCAGGCAGTTAAAGGGAAGGCAGCTGCCCACCCCCAGTCAGCGACAAGGCACTAACTCTAAGTGATTCTTTGAAATTTCTTATCGTTTAGATTTATTATGGATTTACTGGTGGTTCCCAACCTGTGCGCCTCAAACCCCAGGGGCCCGGAATCAATGCACAGGATGGATAAATCCATAAACACCTTAAACGTTGTCAAATGACTTAACAGAGCACAGTTGGGCATATGTGAATTTTTCGACATTCCTAATCAATGACCTTATATACATTTTGATATATATTTGCATATTTGAAATATTAAAATAATTTATAATAAAAATAAAAATTTTAATTGGAAAAAATAGGGCCAATCACACTGGAAAATGTAGGAGGTTTCTAAATTAGACAACAACCAAGAGAGTGCTGAGGTTTGGCTTCTGAAAGTGATTGTTAAAATGCATGCAAATATCTGGAAGACCTTAAATCCCTTGTTAAAAGTTTATTATATGAAACTTCAGATCAACCAATTACAACTTGGAAATCTTAACTTTAAAAAAAGTTTCAAACTGGCAAAATTCAAATAAAGCCTTTAGCTAATGGTATCATACTAATGTTAATTCTCTGGATCATCGGACTATAGGTGGATAAGACACCATCATTGGTGGAGGCCGGTGAGGGATATATAGAAATTCCTTGTATTATTTTTGCAACTTTTCTATAAGTCTAAAAGGAATTCAAAATTTAAAGTTAAAAAATGTTTTCAGACAACTGAGTTGTGAGCTTCAAGCAAAATGGTCTCTAGGCAGCCAACTCCAATATATACTCTTGAGAAGGACTTTTATTTTGTTTTTGAGACAGGGTCTAACTCTGTCACCCAGGCTAGAGTGCAGTGGTGTCATCATAGCTCACTGCAACCTCAAACTCCTGAACTCCAATGATCCTCCTGCCTCAGCCTCCCGAGTTGCTGGGACTACAGGCGTGCACCACCATGCCCGGCTAATTTTTCTATTTTTTGTACAGACAGTCTCGCTCTCGTTCAGGCTGGTCTCAAACTCCTGACCTCAAGTGATCCTCCCGCCTTGGCCTCCCAAAGTGCCAGGGCTACAGACATGAGCCACTGCGCCTGGCTTTCTTTCTCATTTTATAGGAGAGGCCAGATTGAGAAATTTTGCCTAATCACACAGATGGGGGTGGGGGTGGGGAATTGAAGGGTTCTGGGGACCTCTGTGCATGTAAAGTAGGCAACAGAAAGTACAAGGGACAGGTAATGGAAGAGCAGGGCAGAGAGGTGCAGTGGAGGGATTCCAGGAAGACTTCTCAGAGGAGGTGGCAATGATGATGGACTAAGAGGGCATAACAGTGACTGAGGATACTCCTTATATGACTCCTTTTGGCCACAGTAAGTCACCATGTGCTAGTATGTCCCCAGCCCCAAACACCCGCTCTCCTCCCAGGCCCCCTTGGCTCCCAGAACAGCCAGTGTAACTGGGGGGCAGAGGGAGTAGCTTCCAAAATGAGAGTGAGCCTCCTTCTTCTTACAGCTGGAGGGGGCCTCAGAGGCCCCCCTCCTGATTTCAGGCTTGAGCACTTTCTCCTGACCCCATAAGAATTACAACTGATACTTGCTGAGCACCAGGTTCTAGACTAAGTACTCATTTAAACTTTAAAACGACTCTTTGAGAAAGATGCTAATATTATCCCTATTTTTCTGTTGAGGAAGCTGAAGTTTGGTTAAGCCGTTCTCTCAAGATCTCCTAGCTGGTGAGAGAGCCACACCGAGGGTTAGTCCCCATCTTCTCTGACTTGAGAGCAGATGCGTCTGGCCACTCCGCTGTGCCGCCTTCCTGCCTCTCTGCCGCTCACTGTCCTCACTCCCTGCTCCCTCCGGGCCCTGGCCTTTTCCTGCCTCCGGCCCCTGTCTACACTAGCGGAGGCACATGGGCCTACGGCTGGCCCTCCAGCCAGGGGGGAGGAGGGGCTGCGTTCACAGATTTCCTAGAGCCTTCGGTACATCTTGTTATCCGAGAACAGCCTGATAAGGTAGGATTGAAATGATTTCCTCGTCACCCCGTAGAAAAGGAAACGCTGACTCAGAGATGTGACATGACTTGCTCAATAGCCAGAGGTGAGTTTCAAGTCTGGTGCTCCCTGACGGCACCACGCTCCTGCTTCCCCAGCCGGGCATGTCTTCCTCTTGGGAGTCAGGCCTGGGTCCGCTGCCCCCTTAAGACAGGAGGGACGGCTGTGCCACAGGAGCCTTGAGCACAGGGGCCTGCTTCTGCCGCCCAGAGCGCAAGCCCCAGCTGTCCTGCCGTTCAGGCCAGGCCCAACCAGCGGGCCCCGGGGCCTCTGGAACTGACCGCCAGGATGAAGGGTGCCTTTGGAGGGACCACAGACAGAAGCTGCCCCAGCCCATGGTGGCAGGCAGGGGTGGGGAGGAAGGTGTCTTTGGCATTCGAATAGAGGAATGGCAAGAGCTTGGTCTCTAAATCCTTCCTTAGTCAAGGGGTGCTGGTGCAGTCGTGGCTAGACTGGGGTCTCGTCCAGGGATGTCAGCCTTTATGAATGGGCCTGACCCACTGGGAAAGCGCTGGGGCCTTACGTAGCAGGGCACGAGGAGGCCCCTGCCTTCACTTCTAGCCTGACACGGAGGATCGGTCCTCTGGGAGCAGTTCAACAGAAGCCAAAAGCTATTTGCCTCAAGATGTTCCCTGCAATGTTACCAAAGCTGGGGGGAAGGAAAACTAGCTACATATCCAGTAAGAGATACCCTGGCAACTCACTCTGTGGAATGTAATGTGTAGTGAACAGCATGGAAAAGACTTGTGTGAAGTTGAGTCTACATCACACTATGTCCCCTGAAGGATGACTCACAGGAACAATTTCTCTTGGTCCCAGTGCCAGGAAACTCTGTGTTTCTCAGGGCACTTGCTTGGCTTTTATCTTTTGGGCTCTGCGTGTCTGTTCGCTGACCATGTTTCCCTTTTAGCTTGGACTGTCGGGAAGCTCCAAATCAAATTGATGGCCTGTCTCTCACACTGTATGGCAGGGATTTTGTGCACCAGTACTGCTGGTGGCTTTATTTTCTTGTCCTTCTCCCAGATATCCTCCTATTATTACAATTAATAATCCTGTTGTGTTGTATGCTGTATTCGTAAACTAGTTCAGGTTTTTTTTAATGGACTGGGGTGGACAGGAGAAAGCAAAGAAGAGGAAAGAGAAAGTTAAATGAAAAAAACTTGAGAGGAAAATGATTCTACTAACATTCTCATCATTTTCAGCTGAGAAACACCAAGTCTTTTGTAGAGATAAAAGGATTGGCACCTGTTAACTGGTACAGGCTACAGGTTCCTGGTTAGAAACCTCAAAGCTACATGATTGATAAAAGAGGAAAATGCAAAATAAAACAATGAGATATCACTTTTCACCCAGACAATTGTCAAAAATTTGTTCTGACAATACCAAGAGGTGGCAAGGATGGACACTGACAGGCATGTCTATGCGGCTGACGGGGTACACACTGGTCAACTGCAGATGTGACACACACGAAGCTGCACACAGCTGTGACTCAGCAATCACATACCTAAGTGTCTGGACTCTAGAGGAACTCTTAGACATGTGCTCAGAAGACTTTTCAGGAAATGTTTGTCTCAGCACCGTTTGCAATAGCGAAAAGAAGGAAACATTCTAAATGTTCTCAGCAAGAGAACGAAAAATAAATCGTGGTCTAACCATATAATAAAATACTATGCAGTAACTGAAGTGAATGTATCAGTCCAGGCATGGTGGCTCACGCCTGTAATCCTAGCACTTTGGGAGGCTGAGGCGAGAGGATCGCCTGAGGCCAGGAGTTCGAGACCAGCCTGAGCAAGAGCAAGACCCCATCTCTACAAAAATACAGAAAAAACAGCCAGATGTGGTGGTACACGCCTGTAGTCCCACTTACTAAGGCAGGAGAATTGCTGAGCCCAGGAGTTTGAGGGTGCAGTGAGCTATGCTAATGCCACTGCACTCTACCTGGGGCAACACAGCAAGACTCTGTCTCAAAAAAAATAAATAAAAACAAAATGAATGAGTCAGAGCTACATGTGCTGCTATGAACAAAGATCAAAACATAAAGTTAAACAAAAACAGCAAACCGCAGAAGGTTCTATAAGCTCAATTCCATTTCTACAAAGCTCAAAATTACAAAAAACATATTATATCTTGTTCATGGTCTCATATATACATCTTACGTGTATAAAGACACAAATGGGGACAGCAAACACGGAGTCAGGACAGAGCCAAGGAAGAGGAGGGTGATTGGGCAG